>JAANDH010000007.1:835523-1005580 GCA_011799765.1 Nymphaea thermarum | reverse complement strand
ATAAATAAGGGACTGCTGTCCCTTGTTGATGTCAAGGCTTTTAAGGCCTCTTCTTGTGTATCTAGCTGAGCTCAATATATGTTTTTCTTCTCCTCAAGTTTGAGGTTTATTGTGTGTTATTTATTGAAGTTGTTGGTATCTTCAAGAGTGTATATCTTGAAGCATTTGTATTGCCAAGTTTTGGGCCTGGTTTACAAAGCACACCTGTTATCAGATGTGACATGTCTAAACCTCAAAAAACTAATGGATAGATGTCCTCTGTTGGTCAAACAAAGCTAGCTCTTGTTTAAGGATGAAATATAAAATCTGGCCATAGTTGACATGTTTGAACAAATTATTCACAGTTTGCATGGTGAGTAATTTAATTGGCAATTCAAAAGAAATCACCTTATACTCAAGATTATGACAGAACCTCCACCATGCATTGTGCAACAGCTGAGATTGCACATAGGATTGAAGAGTCGCCAAGAAATGATTAAGCTGTTGCCTGATAGAGAAATGCACAAGAAGTAAAAGACAGGTCCAACACTCAAACTTTTGAGATGGTAACAAGAAGCAGGTCCTTCTCTCACTAATTCACTAAAAATACTCAGAATTTCAAGCCCAGCACGCAAATTGAAAATTAGCAAGTGATCACTGGTTGGAAATTGATATACAACTATAGCTCCATATAGGAGGAACATAATAGAGAAATCCAAAATACAAGCCACATGATAATAAGATCAGTTTTTTCTGCATATATCAGAAATCCATAAGAAATACCCTGGATAATCACTAATTAGTAAAGCATAAAAGAATCTAAATCTTCAAACAAACGGACTTAAAAAAGTAATGATTATCATCTTAAAAGTTAAATTTTTAAGCTCCTTGATTAAAGTTGAGAAAAAAACTAGAAGCTTTTGCAGCTTGAACCATAGCTACCATCAAAAGCCACAGGAAGTAATTCGTGAAGTGAACAGAGGCAAATGATTGGAAAACCATTACATTAGCACAGATGCTGCAATCCAGAGAAGCAGTGTGAAGTGGGAAGCCAATCCCAGAAAAGTTAAGCCAGCTTCCTGGTAACTATGGCTCATCATGAGCACAATAGATACATGAGCACAGGTGGACCCAGCACAGTGCAAAGGGGGAAGCTAATTTTTGAAAAGGTAAGCCAGCTTCCTAGTAAGAATGGGCTCATTCTGAGCACACGAGATACATTAGCAATTTACCATAGATGTATGCAAGATAGTATAAAGTGGGAAGTTAATTATAGAAAAAGGTGCCAGCTTCATAGTACCTAAGGGTTCACTCTGAGTACATAAGAGATGGCCGATTTGCTTAATTCAATGCAGATCAAATTCAAAAACCACCTGATAGGTGAGGCAATAATGCACTGATTCAAACCAACAAACCAAAAAAAAAAAGAATAAAATACTCAAATAATTAGATGATCATAGAATACCTGAGCTGAAATAAAATATTTAAACGGTCCAAATCCTGTCTCTCAGCTTCAGATTTTGATATATATTTCAGATCCTGGAAACAAGAGAGTTTCTACCTCCATGAGTAGCCTAGTTTCATGAATAGAAATTTCAAGAAAATGGAAACAAGAAAAGCTGCAGAAACTAATGCTCAGCTATAGTAGAACAAGTTCCTTTCCAAAAGAATAGAAATGCTTGCTCAAGAAAATGTAGATCAGATTTCTGAAAAGGAAGACGGACCTCCATTTCACTGACTTATGCACCTACGCATAAACATGCTCTTGCACATGCCATGAAAATGATGCATGCTCAAATCTGAAATGTGCTGTTGATGACTCATTCAGATACATCCATATAAATGTAGCCAGAAGGCAAAGAACAGAAGATACATGGAAAAGTATACAAGTATATGAACCTTGAGAAAGAGCCAAATATCAAGTAATGAAGAAACAGCCAGCTTGATTTTCATAAGAAACCCAAAAATGGATGCATAAATTTTTAGTGCTTCGGGTGTCAAGATGATAGAAACTGGCCAGTCCACCTTATATCCCAACGCCATGAAATCATAAATATGTGTTCCTACAATGAAAACAAAGTGACAATTGGCACCGTGAAGGGAAGGAAGAAAATCAGGAAACCATTAACATTTAGGTAAAGAAAGAGTGCACAATCAGAAATCTACCACATGAGGATGTTAAGGGGCCTACAGTCTGCTGATTCTGCTCTTTCTTATATATAAAAAGTCTTTCCTTGTATGCATCTTTCTCACATGAAGAGCTCTGCAATGCTGACTCGAGCAACCCTTGGGCTACAGAAATAGTATGGTTGGGATCATTGTAACCTTTCTGTTTTCCATAGACAATGAAAAACAAGAAGACCAACAACGTTATTAGCAATCCAACAGATAACAAAAGCAAAATTACACAACAATCAAAGAAACACAGAATCTGCCTGCAATAATAAACAGTAGGAATGGAACATACATGCTGGGAAAGAGAAATCACAAACATGTCTGCCCAGTCAGCTGCTTCCATAAAATGATAACGGCGCAAGGCCAACAAATTCTTGTGTAGGTCAAACCCTTCTTCAAGTAACCGAACAGAAAAGCTACTTATGTATTTATATCTGCTGAAATTGAGGAAACATTTGGTAGAGATTGAATATAAGTGAGAATTTTCCAAATATTTTATTTTAAGTTAACAAGCCATAAGCCCATAACTTTGACGATAAAAATTTTTGCTTTCAGTTTTTGTTTAGTGTTGACTCCAACTTCAACTCATTGCAATCAGCTCATCGATGGTGAAAGAAGAGAATTCCTGGAAAGTGGAAACGTGTTGCACCTACTTGTTTTCTTGTTTCTAAAACAGCAATTATTAATTTTATAGAAGCTCCATCATAAACATTGACAAAACATAAAACCTTTTTCTTCTTTCAGAAAAATGTTCAGATGTTCTTAACATTTTAAAAGCTACAAGTACTACAGACTGCTATATAAGTCACAATTTTGATCCTTACTCTATATGCAATCTAGATAGGTCTTCTTTCGTATTTGACCATTTCCGACAAAATCATGTCCATTTAGCTTATGCAACCAAGGCCAACCAGTCACTTATACTGTTAAAAACATTACATGAAGCCTAAGCAATGGGTAGATCCCAGGTGTACCAAAGCTGGACTGCAAGCTTTAAGCAATAAAAAAGAACAGGAAAACATAGAAACTAATAAAATGCAACATTAAATGTTATTATATAATCACAAATATAAACATATATACAGTAACATAAGATTCTTAAAATGATACAAGAATCATTCAAATAAATACACATGTGATCATTTTATGTCATACGCACATACATAGAGTATGCTGTCAAAAGCATTAGGCGCAGCCTGGGTGGTTAGATGGGGCTAGAGCTTAGGAGGCACTAGGTGCATTATGCGGTCTTTCCATAAAAAAAGGGAAACGAATTGAATACTAATTTATTAAAATTGACAATGAAACTGATCTCAAAAAAACCTACAACTACCAACTTATAACAATAAAACAATTAAAACACACAACACCAATAGATTAAACATTTCATAAACATAATTAAAAATTTCAAATATCAAATTTAATGAGGTTCCACAAGTAGGGTTTACAAGTTATGCAGCACAAAAAAAATCACAAGAAAATATTAATATTTTTAGAGCACGCAAAGTTTTACCATAGCCTAAAACTAAAAGTCAACTGCTAAATCTGTAATTCTAATTCTTGACACCAAAATCCTTAAATAAAACTAGTCTAATTATAACATAAAAGGAACATAAATAGTTTAAAATCACACTTATCATATTAACATTGATTGCCATAAAACCACCTTCTATTATAATTATAATAAACAAGAAAAAAATTAAGATACTACAAGTATATATGTAAATTAGAGTTAGAAGCTTAAAATAACTAAAAAATATTCAAAATACAATGGTATTTGGATTGTAACTGTAACTGATAATTATAAGTGCACATGCACCCATACATACACACTAAGAGAGATAAATCCATGGAGAGAAAAGCAAAAGAGAAGTCAACAAGAGCATGAACATGTGAAGTAGACATGAAATGCCATGAAACCAATCATGGTTCAAGAAACTATTCTATTTCAAATGGCCAAAAATGATGTCCAACTGCCTGAACATTACCACAAGTTTGTAATGCAGCCAATGACAAGTTTGCAATGCAGCCAATGACAAATTCCATCCAAAGGAATAGGATTTTCATATTAGGGAAACATCTTCTAACAACTAAAACAGGCCTTAAGGATACTGAAGAAAAATCTCCTGCACAATACAGCTGTCAATGACAACATCCAATGGGACCTCAGAGTTATCTATCAAACTGTGATCATGATACGATGAACCATGCTTGCAATCTTTAACTGAATTCTTCAGCATAGTTTCCCACTGTGCTCCACCAGAAAAGCACTGTAGGGGGCCCTCATTCTGTAAGTCAGTTGCTGATGTTTCGCCTGAACTAGAAGAAACTGACGTAGCTTCATTAGCAACTGAAGAGCTGAATGTGTCACCTTTAGCCCCATTGCAGAGTTGCAAATCCTTATTTTCTTTGCTTTTCTCTGAACCAGAATTAATGCCCTCCTTGACCCTAAACCTACTAGATACAATCTGGCTTCCAATTTCAGACGTGTGAAGAAGTTGGTTCTCTCCTTTTGCACTACAAGGATCTTGGACAGAAGAAAAATCATAATATGGAAGCCTGTCTAACTGACTCCCATCTCTTGACGGCATTACCTGCAACCAGTCATGTCTTGCTAACATGGGATTAACACTGAGAACATTGTGTGCTTGTGAAAGGCCCCATGGATGAGAGGTAGATGCTTCAAGTGAAACCTCAAACCCTTTGCTGTCAAAGTGTTTCTCAACCATAGCTTCTTGAAAAACTGTATTAGAAAACCAAAATAAGTTATAATAAAATAAAATAAAAAATTCAAAAAAAGGACTTTAATAATGAACTGCCCATTAGAATGCTCTTAACATTTTGTTAAAGATGTCTCCACCAGATCTAACAAAACAAGTGTATGCTTGATTCAGCACTTACCATCTGCAAGTAATGGATTCCTCAGAAGACCTCCAAGAGGCCAGATTCTACAACATGGAATTTCATCATCAGATGATGCATTTGGCACATGAAGTTCCTTTTGTACAGTTGTATGCCCTGGAACTAGACATCTATTCGTTGAATTAGAAAATTTGGTAGCAGATGGAACGTCTTCCAACTTCTTATCAAGCAATAAGGAGGAAGTAGCTCCACGGAAGGAACTCAAATTCTCAGTTTGAGAAGATTCCTTGACCAGAAAATTACTATTGACCAGATCAGAAAAAGTTGAAAAATCATGTTGTTCCAGTGGCATCATCCCTAGGTATCTTTCTTCATAGCTATGCAATGAAAAGACTCCAGAAGGATCTGAATCATCGTCCAATAAATCCATTTCAGAACTAAGAACTTCAGATGAACTAAGAGAACCAGAACCTTCTTCCTGATCAACAACCCTGGGATGTCATTTGATATATGCTAATCAATAAATTACAGAGATAAGAAACAAGAAAGTCAAGCACATGATACTTCTACTTTTTTTGTACTAATATGATCCCATGACTTGCAACAGCTTGTTAAGGTTGTCCCAAAGTCACAAACATGGCAAGTAATTGAAAAAAAGTAAATGTCAGTTAGTCTTAACTAGTAAAGTCAAAGTTAAGCATCTGCACAAGCACCAGGTTCAGCATAGTAATAATTAAGAATGTAATAACCTAAAGAAAGCAAAAGAACAAAAAAAAGAAGGCCAAGGGGATGGAACCCACAGAGTGTTTGCTTGACAGGAAACAGATAGGCTGTGCAGTGCAACCTCCTCAGGTGCTGAAGGAGATACTCCGCTACTATTAGCCACTTTGATACCAGGGTAAGCAGGAGTGTCTCCATAATGTAGCACCTATAATTTAAACATAAAATAGAGATATTGAGTAGAACAAAGAAATTGAAAACCAGTGTCAACATTAATATTAAGTAAAAGGACAGGTGTCTTGAGTAGAACAGGAAACCTATTGACTCAAGTAACTGAAGTAAAGAAAAGAACAAGAGAAGACAACCCAAACTGGAAATCAGACAGAGGTTGAAGGACGCATATTAAGCTATTCCACAATCAAAAAGAGGCAAAAAGCAATTACAGAATACAACTGCATGACATAAAATGATGAAACAAATTCCAGAAGAAAAGGAGCAAAGAAACACAAATATTGACACTCTCACACAAGTCAACAAGTTCAACCAGCTCATAAGTTCTTCAATTGGGCATATGCTATATAGCATCGTACATATGTTGAAAAACAGCTATTCAAGTTCCAACATCTTTCCTCCAGAAGGAACAACACAAACTTCAATTCAACCTACATGAACCTGAAAATATAACTTGTTTCATGAGGAATCTAGTCCATTTAGCTCTGCTCCTACTCCTAGGTTTAAAAATCTGAATTATATATTTTAGACAATCTAAATTGTCGTTCTTTTGCTACCTAATTCCAATGGCAAGAATGGAATTAGAGTATGCAATATTCTGTTTTAAAGAAAGATGATGTGTACGAGATCAAAACAACAATATAGAGTTGATGGAGGCATAAATATAAAAGATGAATTTTGATCAGATTTCCTGGTCAGGAACATAATATGCAAATATTATCCATTACACATGCCATGCAAATATTATTCTTACACATGCAAATTCACAGAAACGAGAAGAAAATATTATCTTACAATAAAAAAAATCATATCTCCAGACCTCCAGGAAAAGCATGAAAAAAAGGACCCTACAGGAAGACTGGATCTCTTGACCTTTGAATGTTGATAAATGGTAGATAGAAACATTGCCTCCAGAGATATGCTTTCTCAAAGAGAAACCCGTCATTCCTCGTTTTCTCTAAGCACACTTTGCATAAAACCAAGAAAACACCATCAAAATCTGAACTAAAAGGATGTGCTGCACACACAACCACGTAAAACAGTAAACCTATATTACTTTATGCTACAGACCTACGAAACACGGCAGAGACATGTTAACCCGCCACATCCAACTCCTTGACTGCATCGGGCCCGTGTCCATCCTCATGCTGGACACAGTCAATGCTGACCGAGATTTCGGCGCCCCCGTTTTTTTTCTTTCCCCTCCACCTTTCCCCCACCCCTTCTCTTTTATCCCTTTCCAGCCGCCATTCTCTTCCCTCTTTCTGCCCTCCTGTTCGGCATCTGCCTCCTTACTAGGGGTGAACAACGAGCCGAGTAACTCGAACTCGGCTCGTTAAAGCTCGGCTCAAACTCAAGTTCGAGCCAGCTTTTCTACTCAACGAGCCAAGTTCGAGCTGATCGTTCGACTCAATTCATTTTATCGAGCCGAGCTCAAGTTCGTTTAACGAAGCTCGCTTAACCCAGCTCGGATATTTATGTTTTTCGTCATTGATTCATCTTCATTTTTCATCTTTTTTTCTCTCTCATCCTCGACCTCGGGCCTCTGCTGCTGCCCTTGGCACACCCTCTCTCTATCTACCGTGTTCTTCTACTTCTTCTTCCTCCTCCTCTTCTCCCACCCAGAGACGGTCGCTACTTCTTCTTCCTCCTCCTCTCCTCCCACCTAGAGACGGTCGCTACTTCTTCATCCTCCTCCTCTTCTCCCAGCCAAAGATGGTCGCCTGAGTCAAACATCTCCTTCCCATCCCAAACCCTAACCCTACTCCCAGCCATCACCGCAGGCCCTCCACCGTCCGATCCTTCGCTCCAGCCACCATCGCTAACCTCGGCCCCGTCCTCCTTCGATTAGCACCGACATCTTGCGATTGGTGGAACGGCTGATGGCAACCAACAATGGTACTCTTCTCTCTCTCTCTCGCTCTCTCTCTCTCTCTCTCTAAATCAGTGAAAACAAGGTTTGTGAAACCTCTCTCCCTCAAGCGAGAGATGGGTCCTTTAGTGCTCTCTCTCTCTCTCTCATGTTCCCTCAAACCCTTACTCGAGCAAAGGTATGCTCTCTCAGACCCTCGCTCGAGCGAGGGTCTATTCTTGCTCAAACCTTACTCGAGCAGGTGTTTTGGAAACTGAAACCGACTTTAGGTTTTCAGGCTTTCAATCATTCTTTTTCTTCTTTTAGATTTTTGTAACTTATGATTGTTCCTTCTCCTTTGCAGAACTACCTTCTGCTACTGCCCTCTCCTTCCCCCTTCCACAGCAGAAACATCTGGAACTACTGTCGTCTTCTTCCCCCTTCCACTTCCACAGCAGAAGCATCTGGAACTACTGTCGTCTTCTTCTCCCTTCCACAGTAGAAGCATCTAGAACAAGCAAATAATCGAGTTAAACAAGTCAATCTAGTCAATCTCGAGCTCGAACACAATCGATCGAGTCAAGCTCGAGCTTCCATTGTAAAGCTTGACTCGAGTTCGAGCCGAGCTCGAGCTGACCAAAACAAGAGTCGAGCTGAGCTCGGGCTCGACTCGGCTCGTGTTCAGCCCTACTCCTTACCTCTCGTTCGACGTTTGCCACCTCTTGTTCGTCATCCAGACACAAGACCCTCGTCGACAACACCTTATAGATGCCTCCAGACCGCCACTTCACTGACACTTCCATCACCAGACTTCCCCGCCGCCATCAGGTAACCCTTTTGTTCCAAAACTGCTTCCTTTCTTCTGCCCCTGCCTGCCCCTAACACTCCATTGTTCCATTCAGCCGACTGTGCCGTACTCCATCCTACCAGCAGGTGCTGCAGCTTCTTCTAGTGTTAGGTAAACCCCCAAACTCTTACTGCCATCCGCCCCTACCTACTCTGCTCCATTGTTCCATTCAGCCTAATCGTTACTCCTCTGGCGGCAGGTGCTGCAGCTTCTTCCAACGGTAGGTAATCCGGTGATAGGTGCTGAACTAGTTTGTTTAAAACCTTCATGAATGTATTTTTTAAATATTATTATATATATATATATATATACACGGCAAACCGCACCGGCGTACCCGTGATCTTGAATTTGGTCCTCACCCATGTGACACAACTATAGACTCAGGATGGGATTTTTCGACGACAAGTTCCAATTCACATTCACAAAAACTCTTAGTCACTCTATTTTTTCACTTGAACACCAAAAGAGAATAAAGAAAGGTGCATCAAGTTACATGCATGTGGGCAACACATTCTACGGAATTCCATGGAACCAAGAAGGCAACAAGATGATTCTTACATTGTCATTTATCTTTCTCAATCTGGTATTCAGCTGTAAGAAAAATCTATTGAGCTGTTCCTCCATTACACCGTACATGGCCTTCCTCTTCGTTGTGAGACCTTCAATACTCTGCTTGCTAAATGACAAAGTGGAATAAAAGACTTCATGTGATGAACAATTCCAAAAGGGGAGGATAACCTCTAGATTGCTCAGCCCAGAATATGGAAAAGGCTTTTCGCCATAACTGTCAATACCAATGAACTGACAATCAAAGAACTCTAGCATCTTCACTAGTAGTTGAAGTTGCTGACCAGCACGAAAGATAAGCCCACAAACATCCTTCAGAAAACAAGGCAGAGAAACACCTTCATGAATCTGCAATTACCAAATATGAAGAGTATATTAGGCACGCTACAGCTCCCAAGTGCTAGGATCTGATCTTCAATAAGCACATCACTTACCTCATAAGGTGGCAGGGTAGAGCTAATATTGCAAACAGCCACATCTTGACAGTTACAAGTGGAGTCATCCACGCTTCCTACAATAAACTCTCCGTAGGGATCACTTATGGATGCTTGATATATCCATGATCTAATGAGACGATAGTACGGATCAAAGGAATGATAAAAAAGAAATTTGAGCAGCACTTCATGAACTGGATCAGTATCCTAGAAGAAGAACATCAGTAAAAGTCTTCACAAAACCAATGTAAATGATATACCATGAGCCACAAGAATATCCATGCATATGCAATATATCCAAAAAGCCGATACCTTGTGACAATAAGCAAGACAGTGGCAACGAAAGTCCAAAGAATTTTATTAATCTAACTGTAGAAAACCTATCTGTTACTTGAGAACAATCGAATAAATAAGGTAAATCATGTTTGACACAACTAGCAATCCCCTAGCAATCTCAATAGGTTTAGGACCTGGGCTTCAAATGTGAAGATAGTCTAAGCCATATGTTATAGAATGGAAGCATAAACACATGCCTGTTGTGGGACAGAAACAATTTTTCCATAGTTTCAAGTTTCACATGATGAGGAAAGAGAAGCACTTGCATAGGTAACGCAAATATATATATATAAAGAAAGTTAAAATTAAATATTTGAAAACAAAATTTTCAAGACACCAACAACAGAGTTTGGAACTACAGTGGGAAATTAAAAAAGTGGTACTGCAACAAACTACAAACCAAAAAAAAATCAAATCAACCTAGACACTGTTGATGTACTTCCCCAATATCTGAAGAACAGTCCAATCATCTTGAAAAATTATATGTAGGATTGAACAAGCATGGACATAAGCAATTATTGCATCATCCAACTTAGATCATCTCTTGGGTGTAATTGCATGTAGGAAAGCTTGTAACCACAGGATGACTTTTTCATATTTTTTTAGTTACTATAAAGTATAAACTTATCTCGCTAATCATAGAACAAGGGTGGCGCAATGTGCATTCATGATACAGAGATTTATCTAACTGATCAAAAAGGAGTTACCTAATTGGCAACCATGGGATAACCAAGTCTAGTGACCAACCAGACAAGTAAATCAAGTTTTCTAAGGGTGAAAGGGCAGCAATGTAAGCAATCAGATACTTGTATACCAACCCACAAGCCTGCTGGTGTCAAAGAATAGTTTACCGTAGAAGGACCATTACCATAAAATAAACACCATGCTAACTGAGCAGAGTTGTTAAGAACTTGAACTTAAGAAACTTTACACTCAAGTTGAGCCATCAATTTCAAATTTTCCCATTCCTTGGCAATTCACAACAAAAATGGCATATAAAGCACAATTTTCTCATGTCAAGACACATACTACAATATCTTTCTCAGCAACATCTTTGAATATGAAGTATAAGCTATAGCCTATAAACGTTCACAATAAGTATCAGGCTGTCTCTGCAATGTATTTTTCAAAAGAAGACCGAGAAAAATTTGCTGAAGAAAATAAGTTGGTCAATATTTGACAGGTGAGTGTGAGAAAAGATAACATTCAATTTCCTTTATCTAATGACATTTTATGCAGTTCACTTATATTTTGTCTGGCATGCATGCAAGCACCAATAATCTGTCATGCACATATGCACACAAACCAATATATACACAAATACACACATAACTTAGTATAGAACAAAAATCTAAGACAATATCTCCATTTTATCAGGTTAGATGAAGTTCAAAAAATAGGAATGAGTAACACCCTAACTGTTCTTGATGCATGCATGATTATGTCGTATATATAGTAGTGAATTGTTGAGTATCCAAATGTCAAGTCAAATGCTAGTCAGAGCCATAGTTTGCAGAGTATCACGGTGCCAACCTGAAGTTGCTTATAAAGGTAGGTAAGTAAATCTGCTCCTCTAGGAAAATTACAGAACTCCACCCCTCCTGCACTTACACAATTGTGCACTTCTTCTGAAGACTGTAACAAAGCAGGCATTGCATTTTTCAGCATGCAAATAGTTCCAAGTGCTTGAATGTGAATCCTAAGTTCCTCGGTGTGTAGGTAAACCTCCAAAAGAGTAATGTCAGTTTGAACAACACTTGTACGGGAACCCTTTTCAGCCACATCTTTGGCCAGTTCTTTGGCATTTGATGAGCGTCTTAGATAAATAGATGCTTCTAACGTATTTATTGCACAAATATATCCTTGCAGAACCAGATTCATGCCAACAGAAAATCCATAGTTTATAAGACTGTAAGGAGGATGAGGCCAAGAAATGCTGTGTACACTCAATTCCACATCCGGAGATACCATACCACTATCTGAATCACTGAGGGGCTTTCGATTTTTTTTCCTCCCCTTGGTGTGTGAACTACGTATGGCGTTCTTATCCTTTCTAGCTTCTCGGTGGACATTCATGTTCCCGCCAATAAAATAGTCCACAAATTTTTGGAGACCCGAACATATAGCACCATAATGACTTATGGATTTGAGCATCGCTCCTAATGCCTTTGTGCTGACAGATCGATGCCATAAATTAGGAACGCTATAGGCGCTTAGATCAGCTGGAGTACCACTAAATATTGAAGAGACCTTTTCTATGTCAGCAAGAGCCGAATCAGAACCTTGCAGTGCATTGAGAGCCAATTTAACCAGCATAGCTTCCTGCGAAACAATGTGAATTAATTCCAAATAAATCAACTCATGATTCCATAACAAGTACCGCGGAACAAGAATTCCGAGATTATCGTGATTAAGGAACACAAAAATAAATAAATAAATAAATAAATAAAAGAACAACGCATCAAGAAGCTGAAACATTCTGATAAGAAAAATACAAAAAAGTATAAGCCACAGGGTAGTTATTTCTCAAATAAATATAACATGCATTCAAGTTAGCATTTGAAACGCAAGCCTAGGAAAGAAGAACAAAAACAAAACATCAAGAAACTTTAGACACGTGTCTCAGACTGTAAACGAGTAGTAACAATTCCCCATTGATGACCAAGGTAGTGGATTCTCTTTCGATGGTTAGGATTTTTCTTTTTTCTAAAAAAAGGCTGACGCTCATCAATGGACGTCATCCACAATGAACAAACAAAAGAAATAACACTTAACTGATTAGGATCGCATCCCATTCCGCACCGGTCAACCCACGAGGACAGACAAGAAAGGGTACCTCGAGGAAAATAGAATGGAACGAAAAGATAGGGCATAGCAGACGGGCTTACCGAGATCTCGTCTGCGCGAAGCTCCGCGCCAGCCACGGAAGAAGGTGCTGGTCGAGATGCACCGCTCTCGGAGGCAATCGACTCCCATGGTTTCGGAGCAAGCCATGGCTCCTGCAACCTGTACTTCTCCAGGATGGACGAGAGAACCACATCCTTCCCCATCAACCGACGTGCAGTGGGTGGGGGGCAGGGAAGAGGGAGAGCAGAGGATGAAAAAGGCACGGGAGTTCCCGCCTGGTGCGAAATAAAGATTAATGGATCGGATTTGTTACGAGTTCAAAAGGTTCCGAACTGGACCCAACTTAGAATCTGCTAGCGTTTCGTCGCACGTAAAATGACATATTAACGTGAAAACCCACACATTTGTTTGTCGCTAAACCAATCTCAGGAACTTCCGTGGGATCATATCAGTGTAGAAAAATTTAGCCGCGATCAGAAAATCCGCCCACTTGACAAATGATGCTACTTCACTTTATTCTTTTGTTTTTTTTTTCATTTATTTTCAATAAATCAATAAAATACATTTGCCAATTATCACCAAACAGAGTTTGCAACAACAAAGTAAGTCCATCCAATAGTGGAGCCATAAAAATTCGGGATTTATTTAAAAATACTCAAATGTAGTGGGACACCTTTATATATATATATATATATATATATATATATATATATATATATATATATATATATATATATATAAAGATAAATATTTAAATTTTTTATTTAAAAATAAAGAATTTTTAAGAAACTAGTGTGAACCATTGCCCACACCAGTCACATATATATATATATATATATATATATATATAATATATATATATAAGGATAAATATTTAAAATTCTTATTTAAAAATAAAGAATTTTTAAAAGACTAGTGTGAACCGTTGCCCACACCCGTCACAATGTGGCTATGCAACTAAGTCCATAACCAACCAGCTGAATCGTTGCCCACACCAGTCACAATGTGGCTATGCCATTAAGTCCATAACCAACAGGCTGGGCTCACCCCTCAAGAGGCAAATTGGTCACCTATCATGAATTTGAACGTAGAATGAGAAATTCTATCTTCTCTGTGCTACGTACGTTCACTCAATGTTGTTGTAGTTGTAACACATATAGGTCGGGTGAATCTATATGCCGTATGACGTATCATAAATGTAGGTAGCCTATCATAAAATTATTATTTTTTAATTCAAATAAAATTTTAAAAAATATAAAAGTAGAGAAAATTAAGAAAAAACCATGAGAAATGTACTCCGACACTCATCTCACACGAAAAAGCATTCACGATTCATCGCCATCACTCATAAGCCATGATATATCAACAATACATTGAAAAATGTAAAATCATAGATTCAAAATAACATGATAAGCATTTGATCATAAGTTTACAATGTTTTCGACTATATCACAAGTTTACAACAGATAATTGTTCACTGTCAAGTGTCAAATATTATGATTATCATCAATCAATAATAATCATAATTGCATGGTTAAGTTTTCTAGAAAACTAATAAAACTTCCCTCTTCCACAACTCTTAAAAATGTTTAGAAAGCAAGAAGGAGAAACTATTTTAAAACGAAGCACGCAAAAATGAACAAGTGTGCACCCTTTTTAGTTTTGTCCCCGTATAAGATACATAAGCATATTATCTGTATTGTATGATATGGTCCCCATATTTCAATACGAGCGATATGCCTATAATACATAAATATCTCATGTATAGTACATGTATTGTATAAGCTACATATCGTGTGAGACGGATAACAATGCAGTTATCATATGCCTATGTTGTTTCTTTTGGTTGTATTGCAAATGGGAGTCAAATAAAGTCTTGACAACCGATGAGCCTAAGAACAGAAGCACACACATACACCTCTTTAACAAACAGATCAATAGAACAAAGGATTTAAACTTTGAGTAGACGGGTCTTATTTACAATACATTGGGATGGCCTGACAAAAGTGTGAGACAACAAGTGCGACCAAATATGACTCCCCCCAACAAACGGTGTGGAATTCGCACTATTATATTGGCGCGGTATTCATAATTCTGGCTTCTTCATGTTCAAGCAATTGTCTGCCGCTTTGTTGAATAGCTCTTGAACTTGTTTCAACTCTTGCTCTGTCACACACATACACACATCTTAGCACAGAGCGGTAAGAAGCTTCAGGAAGCTCAAAGTCAGAGAGGTTACCAGCTGCGTCTAGTTGCTTTTGGAGCTCCTCTCCCACTGCTTCGTTCTCTGCCTATACCGTACCCAAAGTGGGACAATAAGTCATTAGTCTTCAGAATTCAAAAGTAACCCAACTTTGGCAGGATAATAATAGCATTTGAAAGTCTAACAACATAGCACCAAGGATTAGCACCTACGCTTCCGTACCTGGAGTTCAGCTATGCGCTTTAACTGCACTTCCTCGCCACTCTCCGACAAAGGCAGTGCAGCAACAAGCAGATCAAACTTCAAGAGCAACACAGAGAAGGGGAACAATGTTAATGGATCATAATAATTCACAAGGACAAGACAGGAAAGGGGAAAACTCTAGCAAAGCAGAAACAACAACTGAATGAGTCAAGGGGTAGCAAGGGAGAAAAACAGGAAAAATAGTCGGCTTAATGGTTATAGACAGTAAAATAGCTTCTCACGCATCAAAGCAACATAGTATTGATTTAGTAAAGATTAACACTTCATGTCAATACAGATTTCTTAAACCTTATCACATCTGAGCATATGTGACCATATTAGTTGATATAAATTAAACAAACTTGACATCCAGCTCTAGACCTACATATGATTCCTATATAACTTAATATGAAACCAGAAAGCTAATAAACAAAGGAAAGAAATTTTAACTGTAACCAAATAAGCAATAACATAATATGGTACAAAAAGATAATACAATGAACAAGGAATTCTGATATTTTCAAAAAACTTAATATTTCTGTTTTCTGATACAAAGGGAGGGAGGACATTGTTTATATGAACTCCTTGTATGGAGAATAGACCCATCGTTCCTATTAACATCCCTATTAACATCCCTATGAAGAAGGGGAAGAAAGTTCTAGTGTCACAGATATCACAATATTTTCGAAAATATTGTGATATTAACATCAAAAATAGAAAAAACGAAAAAAAGGGAAAAAAATTATGATATTTTGAAAAATCTGAAAATATTTATCTCGCCATTATCTCGTTTTTTCGTGATTTTTTTCATTTTTCTATTTTTTTAGCATTGAGATTCTCATGGATTCAAATATAACTTAAATTAAATCAATTTCATCATTTTTATTATCATTAATACATTCATTTTATCACTTTTATATAGTTTTATTCATGTTTTCTTATTAGCTTCTCATTTAGTTCATTTATACCTAATTTTTTATTTTTAAAAAAATTCCGAGATTTTCCCAAGATTTTCCCCAAAAAAACAACATTGCCATTAAAACCTAAAAAAAAATCTCGTCGAAAAAAACCCGAGAACAATATTTGTGACACTGGAAGAAACAAATAATGCTGCTTAATTGTCCATGTCAAGCTCATACACTAGAAGCTTCAACATTGCAACTTGGTGGGGCTACCATGTCATGTCCATTGAAATGCTCAGCAAGAAAACTCAAGGTTTAAAGAAACATGTAAACTAATAATAAAGTGTAAAATAGTAGTTAGTTTGAAGAACAGCTACCACTGAGCCTTTCAAAAAGAATAACTAGGTACGATGCCTAGTTTTATCCTCTTCTGTGTTTTCCCTCTGTGTGACAGAATATAGCAACAAAACCGATAATCTGGAAATAAATTTTATTCTTCCCCTCAAACCTACACAGTTGCTGTCAGCAGACCAGAAGGTAGATTATCTAGGAAGATAGCATTCTAGAAGTGAACACTGAACGCCAACATTGTGGAATGAAAACAATACATGAAAAAAAAATGCTAAAGGCAAATCTTAAAATCACCCTGAATTATTGAGTGAAAAGCTTTGAAAAGTGTAAGCAAGAAAAATAACGCACCCTTAAAATCCATGTGATCCTACGACCACAACTGACGGTCCCAGAACTTTGACAATTATAACTATGGAAAGGGATATAGCCGTCACGTGTGGCATATATAAGGACAAACATGCAGCAGTTTATAAATTTATAATTCTGAAATGATAAACGTATCTGACCTGCTTGGCAGCACGAACTATAGCTGCACTCATAATCTTGGGCTGTTCTGTAAAATTTGTGGCGTCATCAGTAGCATTTGCAGGAGGTGGTTCAGGGTAGTTTGGAGAAAGTCTAACTGGAGGAGCATCTCTCTGCAGTGTACCGAAGGTATTGAAGGCAAGAAACGCTATGGAGTTTACTTGCTCTTGTAGCTGTGAGATGATGTCCATGTGGTATTTCACCCAAGGCTAACGGCCCCTAATAGAATGGGTCCTGAAAGATACACAATTAGACTAATTGAGAAGAAGAATGAAGTTTTACTTTTACTGTAAGGATTCTAATCAAACATCATACACCTTCTTGAAGCTCTTCCAACACTTAGAGCCTAGATTTGCAGATTCCTTCTTACAATTGTGACATGACAGATTAAATTCCACTCAACATAGAAACGACACCATTTCTCACGCAGAGAGTTTCAAGGATTTACAGTTCCTATCCACGACGGAGTCCTTGAAAGGATGAAGATCTACAGACAGCTACACTTCTACTTGTTTGAATTAAATAGGCTTTAGTCATTAGTGATTAGTTACAATTTTTTCCATATGGAATATGTTATAGCCCATTTAATTCTCAAGTGAAATTTGAAAACCACTTTCCGGCTACCAGCTGATATTAATGGAATCTAAGGGGGGAACCAACAAATACAAGACAATACCCATGAAAAAGAAGAAGGAAAATGGCATGAATTGCATGAAATATCTTTAGGTGTTTCATCAAACAGCCAAATCCACATAAATCCAACAACAAAACTAGCAAAAATATGCCCTAGAGAACTACTCAACTGCTCTCAAGTTCCAATCATACATCAGACGGCATATTTTGCTTTCACTCATTTCATCAAACAATTGGGTACTTGATCAAAACAAAAAGTTCCCGCCAATAAACCAAAATCCGTATACCGGTCCTCTCTAGAGACTCCAAATATCGAAACAACTCAGTCAATCTCATCGACTGAACCACATTAAGCCCAACCTTTTGCAACAACAAGCATCGAACAAAATCGTGAAGACAGACGGGGGTCAAGCATAGGAGGCATTGTAGTCGTCACTCGACCACACCAGTCATGGGTTGAACTGAGTCACAACATACAAAACATAGAAAAAGAGAGACCTCGAGGGCACTGTCCGCAGCTGAAGCCTCCGCCGAGCGAGCTTCCAAGAAAGAACTCTCTTGAAGACGGGTGTTGGACGAAATTTAAGAAAAATTAAGCATTACAAAAGGGACGAAGCGAGATTAACTTGATAGAGACCGACCTTTTCGGCATAATCTCACTTATGACCCTTCTAAATTTTTCCGACACGAGTCACATGTTAATTGATAATTTAACATAAGGGGAGCCAGTTTCTTGTTTTTGAAAAACGAAAAGTTTGTATAGATATATATTGAGGATTAAAATCAGCATGATATCTTTACGGTCGGATGTCGGATGATTATTGTTATCTTATATGATGAAAATCAAATCTGACCATCAAGTAGCACCGGCTGATCGGCTGGGCACCATCGTCAGATGGCGAGAGGAAGAATCCCCTCTTTCTCCTTCTTCCTCATTCATGGCCGTGAGGCACAATCCAAAAAAAATAAAAAACATTGTAAGAAAGGAGATCCAATGAGGGGTCCTGGTTGGCCCTTGTTTGTTTGGTATCCTTAAATGTCATCCTTAAGGCCCCGTTTGATGGCAGAGAAGAATTTAACGTGGTAAATTACCATGGAAAAGAATGCTGAAAAAAAATATTGGATGAAATTTTTCCCTCTTCCAATCTGAGGACCTGTTTGATGACAGGGTAGCTTTTTGGAGGGTAAAATTAATTGTGTTTGGTGCACAGAGTAGTTTTTTGCAGGGTAAAATTAATTGTGTTTGGTGCACATGGTAAAATATATGAGAGACTTTTTTTCCTGACCATTAGAAATTGTTGTTTTTTTTTTGTTCTCCTCCAATTTCACGTGGGTACAAATTGGAAGATGATCTTTAAAAACAACAAATTGGTTAAACAACAATCCAATCTGGTTAAAACATGAAAAATCTTGCATAAAGAAATATAACAATTAACTTACTTTGACATATTGCCAAAGAAGGAATCGTAAGTAATACTTTTACAAGGTAAAAGATTTTATTACAAGTGAAGAGGAAGCGCAAGCAACTACATTCTTCAGCAGAAGATACTTAAGCCTCCACATATAAATCTGAAAAACGTTTTATGTAGCAGAGACAAATGAAAAACATCTAGTGCAACTTAAATGAAGTAAAGGAATCAAAACGTACAACATATGAAATTGCATAAAGAAACAACTACAAGTGAAGCCTCAGGATATATAGCCAAATATCAAAAATGGATAAAGAAAAACTTGAATAAATGGAAATAAAGACTCTACAGAACATGTAAAGCATGAGTCTCAATAAAAACATGCAAAAAAAGTATGACTAGTTCACAGACTTTGTTCCTGGATCAAATAGTGTGGGTACAAAAGCAAAAAGGAAAGAAACAAGCATAAATTGCATTGATGCCACCAACATCAATGGACAGAAGCTAATTTTGAACAAACTGAAATGATTATTACAATTTACAAGTGAAGAGTAAGCCTTAGGTTCTTCTGCAGGAAATATCTAGTAAACGTTTTACATTAGTATAGGCAAGGAAAGTCATCGGTGCAACCTAACGATATGAGTAAGGCCAAATGCAAAAGCATATGAAACTCACAGAAGCTATCCTAGCTCAAAAAGAGGGGATAAGAGAACGAAAAGGAAATGGCAAGCATGAACTTACGTTAATGCTTAGTTGCTTACCATGTCAATAAATGGTAGGTAATATTTGTTCAAGTTAAAAGTTTTATTACAAGTGAACAGGATGCACTAGTAACTCCATTCTTCAGCAGGAAATATTTAAAACCTGCTTCTGTAGGGATCTCTAGCAGCCGTGTTAATGACTAGTGCATACTGCAAGTCTGTTTCACATGGTCTTTACATGCATAATAATAATAATCTCTATAAACAGATGATCGGTTGGTAGGAGACAGATATATTGGAATGGGATTTTAGGTAGTTGGCCTAAGAATCCGGAAAAGTTTTGGTTAATTGCACCAAACATGTGAAATTGGAAAAGGACAACCTGGGGTCAAATGTGAAAGAAATCCACTCATGTAACTGGCCTCCCAACAGAGATTCAAGTCATCAAGTGCAATGCTTCTTCATTGTTAACCAAATAAGAAACTATAACAAGGTTAGAACATTAGAATGGAATGAGTGAAGGACCTGAGAATTTTTTGCTGATAGCTCACCGAATTTACCCCGTTCTTGGTATCACAACAAAATAAAAAGAAAAATGGGGCAACAACCCAACAATCGGTTACTTAACTAAAGGGATTTGCTTAGAAGATACAAAAGAAAAAAAGTATAAAAGAAAAAACAGAAACGATGCAAGCTACTGACTCAGAGAATAGAACTCTCAGGAGAATACATGCTTGAATTGCAGAAAGCATTCAGCGAAAGGAATAAGAGAGAGAAAAAAGAGGAGCATGAAGCCATGGTACCCACTAAACATAGCATGATAGAAGTGAAAAAAAGGGGAATCGTGAGACGCATGCCTGAGTAAAGGAGCAGCCAAGAGGGATAAACCCAAATTTCCTGTTGAAGATGGTGCCTGAAGGCCTGCGTGTGAAGAGAGAGAGATGAGTTATTGACAGAACGTGCGTGTGAGAGAGCGACAGAGAGACGCATAGGGCTCACCTGGGGCTGCAAGTGGGCGACGTTGGGGAAAGAGGAGAGGAAGGAGAGAGCGAGAGAGGAGAGGAACGAGAGAGCCAGAGAGGAAAGGCAGCGAGAAAGAAGAGGAACGAGAGAGCGAAAGAGGAGAGGGGAATCGGCGCTTCGACGGAGGGGAAACAGGAGAGAAACGAAGAGGAACGGGAGAGCTAACGGCTCTGAAAAAAATATGCGGTAAAAGGTCAAGACCTCCTGAGGTCGGACTTTCCTGCGGGTTAATTTTTCCTTCGCCGTAACCGATGCACAGAATTTTTACCGTGCAACAAACACGGCTTAAATGTCACAGACTCACAGCGGCCAGCATATATATATATATAACGGATGTCGGGGCCTGTTCCCTTTTTGGCCCAAACACAGCTGCCCTAATGTTAAACCAGTAATGAGATAAAAGTAGGGCTGCACAAGAGTCGAGTTGAGCTCAAGCTAGCTCGATCTCAAAAAGCTAAGCTTGAGCTTAGCTCGAGCTCGACTATATTGTGCCATAGAAATCGCATAACTAGTTTAACTTGTATATCTCATTTCTTCTAACTCGTCAACTTGTTTAACTCCTTTAACTAATTCAACTATGACGAACCAATTTTAAGTAATTGAATGAGCTGAGTTCTTACAACTTGAACTCAACTTGTAAAGAATGCAGTTAAAGTGTCATACCGTGTAAATACAACTGATTTAAGAAGACATAAAAGTGTATGAATCCTGCAAATTTGATCAAGTTTGGTTTACTTTTTTTTTTTTTTTTCTCTTGAAAGAGCACTGACAAGCCTCAGCACCCTTAATCATCAATCTCTCTACCCATTTGGTCGTGCCTACAAGTACGGTGGGAAATACATGACCAACTCGGATTCAGATGAAATATGTTTTTGCAGCATTGACCCTCTCGCTTTCCATTCGGAAACGCCAGAATGTTGTAAGATTGGAAAAGAGAAATCTTTTTAAACATTTGACCTAGCAAGCCTCTTCCTTTTCGATATAAGCTTCACTTGAAATAGGTTTATGGATCTTTTATTCATCTCAAGTGGAATCGCCTTTGTAACTGTGTACATATATATAAATATGGTGTGTGTGTGTGGGGGTTTCAACTATTTTAACGCCATCAATTTTATCAAAGAATTCTGAATCCATAAATATGGAGAAATGTGGGAATAAAATGCACGTCACTTTCATAAGAAAGCAAGATAATGAAAAAAAAAAACTGTTTTGCTAAGAATGTTTCAACTACAGGTATCCATCATCGAACGCACGCCTCTTATTGGTGGATATGGTAGCATCTGTTCTTATCAGGTTGTATAGTTGACACATTAAAATTTTAAATAGCAGAGTTTAAATCTTCTGAGCGATACGCTTTGGGTTGACACGCTCGGCCATACATAGCCGACTAGAACAGGACTCCGTCCCGGCTTATCGACAGCCATACGAAGAGAAGAAACCTATGTTATCCAGAGAGGGAGAGTGAGAGAGAGAAATTCCGATCATTCTATCAAACAATTCCACTTGATTCTATGAAACAGATATTAGTCAGGTAAACAACTGTCCCCGTTTTAATGTACAGAAATGACCTCCTCTTTGCACAGCCAAACAGTTCTACCATTACGAGGCTGGCAGCGAATCCCACAAGAGTTTCCCAAGACACTTAAAAATCAAAGCCACATCCAATGCCAGTTCAGTGTCAGTAAATTTAGTGATGTCCTACACTGTACAGAAGAGGACAGGTGAAAGGAGTTACAGTGCAACGCCAGCATCACTTTCCCATAAATGTGGTATTGCTAGAGCGACGAAAAGTCTGTTGTGGCCAGTTGCGGCTTTCTGTCAAAACTTGCAAGGGCCGAGACTTCCAAGGTGCGATGCACACAAGCACCAACGGCCAAAACCTCGTTCGCCTTCCATTCCAGTACCTGACGAATTTGGTCAGCTTCGGCTTGTAGCAGCAGACTTAAGCTGTCAAAGTTGGTAACAGTCATGAGTCAATTAACGCAGAAAGTATGATCTCCTTAAAGGAGTATCTTCTTTTTAACGTGAAGACAGATCCCAGCAAGGTTTCCTCCAGGTTTTTCTTTCTTTTTTTCTTTTTTTTCCTGATGTAGCTTCCCACAAGGACACGCAGAAACTTCCAAAATTTAGCAAAACAAAACAAACAAGGTCACTGTTCATCGACTTTGCATCACTTCTCCTTGAAAAAACTAAAGGAAATGTCATCAAGATTGATATTGCACTACCTTGAAAATGTTGCAGCATCATGCGGATATAGGGATATTATCTTATTCACAGAGAAACGTCAAAGAGATCGTGCATCATATGACAAAAATCGACATGCAATGCGATTAAATAAGTTTCAATGTGACAAACTAGACACACGGTCAAGTTTGTGTCAAAATTCGAAAGGCCAACTTCTTAATTTTTCTTTTTTGTGCTTTTATAAGAAAGATGAAAAGGGAAAAATAATTTGGTTTATGCTCTCTTAATATATTATTAAATTTTTTATTATATTCTTAAACTGTTTTTACATACAGATATCCTAACTAGGAGTTATTTTACCAACTTTTTGTGTCAATACACGTAGCTTAAAATAATGACAAACACCAGGATTCAAAAATATTGAAGATAAATAGATAAATGGTAACAGCAAGCTGATGGGAGAAAAAAGAGAAGGCATTGAGATCTGACGGAATGTTCAGAAGCTTGGGAGTTGAACTTACATCCAAGAGAAGGACCACCACCATAGGAGTAAGTTCCATAACGCATCTGCAGCATCGCAAAATGTAACAAACCAAACAAAATCGCATATGGACAACATTGAGAAAATGCAAAAGCTATTAAATATGTAGCACTCAGGCCCATGGCAAAGTACTGTAAAGGAAGTTTAACTATAAAAACACAAATACATTCTAGATGTTTCGCCAACACCAAAACAAAAATTTATAATATGCACAAAAGCTTGAAGAAAGAATGGGATAATCAAACCTTAACCTTAACCGAACAAGAGACGTGAATGAAACATAGGCAACGAATGAAAAAGAGAAATCTATGAATTGTGTAATACAGAAAAAGAGAACCGTATAAATTGCCTGATGCAGATGCCCGCATCTATGTGTGAGCGGAACTCACATAGACAAGCACATTAAAATCAGATACCATGCAACAGAAAATACTTGAGCTTCCAACCAGATAATAACATTCACAGGCCAATGTCAAAAGCATGGAAATAAGCATTCCTGCTGTATACACATGCAGATAAACTGAATTGAGTTGGAGCAAGAAATACTTTTGTAATTAATTTTTTCAAACTTTAAAAATGGCCAATGTTGAAAAAAATCAAAAAATGCATGATTTTCACCACAACTCTGGCAAATCAATCAAAACTGAGGTGTAGTTCAAACTGGATCAATAAGCCTTGTCTTACATCGTGAATCTCACACACAACCAAACATTTTATAATTCTAAGCAATGTTATCCGTATCGCATGATACACACTGTATAAGTTTAGAAAACCTACAGTAGGTTTAGGATACATGATATGCTCATGCATCGTAAGTGTGTGTGTGTGTATATATATATATATATATACATATATTCCCGAGAATAAGTGTGGAAACTTGATATAGCAAAGGTTTTATGTAGAGGTCATATTTTTGTGTAAATCATTTTTCTTTATATATATGTACTTTAATTAATTCCAGTTGGGATTAGGTGGTTATAAAGAGTTCATTCACAAATCAAAGTTGGTGAAATGCGTGACTGCAAAATTGCCCGCCGTTCCACTACTTATTGGATGATCCACAGGAGAAGTTATGGCCATTGTGACTTGAGCAATAGAATTTGAGGATCATCTTTACTTGGGCATTAGCTGTCACTAATACTCCCCTTGTATCATATGACATGGGGTAAAAACTCAAAAAGGAGGTGTGTATGTTTTTACACGACACCCTCCTCCCTTCCCCCACCTTTTCTTTCTAGAACATATCTTACTGAATCAGCAAAATTCTACATAGAACTCTAAAAACTCACAGATGGAGAAGAACCATCTGCAATACCTGATGAGGATGACCTTGATTTTCTAAACATTGAGGAGCAGCAAAGCTTTTTGAAGAAGCAAAGCCATGAAATGTCGATGATGACATTCCATTAGAGGGGACTGAACAATTAACGAAGAAAATGAGAATGAAGACAGGGATGATGATGACGATGATTATCATTGAATGATGATAACGATTCAACAACATTTTTCAAGTTTAAACTTTTGATGGATGTTTATTATGTTATTCTGAAATCTGCTTTTTCATTTATGAATGTGTTGATATATTATGGCTTATAGTTATGAATGGTTCCATTGGGGCGCGCAAAATGCCTATACAAACAAAATTTGCTATTGCAGAATAGGGATATCGGACCAAAGGAATACTTATGAATGATGAAACATATAATCTATAATTGCTGGTTTACTTCTGAACAGAAAATTTCTTTTCCCCATCGTCTCTTGCATTGAAAGAACTCAAATAAAAGAAAGTTGATTCAACCTCTGACCTTTTTGAATGTAGCGAACAACAGTGGAGCTTGCGAATTAATGATTATTTGAATCATAGGAGCTAGTAATTACCGATATGCTCATATCAGTGACGTTATTGTTGCTGTAATCATGTAGGATGAGATTTTTTATACGGAATGCATTTTTCTTCTTTTTCCCTATTTTTTCTAATCTGTCCCATTTTTTCTGAATTGTTTTGATTTTTCCGACTTTTTTTTAATTAAAAAATTAAGTTTACGATATGCTACACTACCTTTGTGATACATTACGACACGGCGTATAGGTCTGCCAAAACCAATACGCGTTATGATACGCCAGTGACAACATTGATTCTAGGCATGAACATTACAAGCCATTTTTTCTTCTCCATTTAACAAGGTCCAATCATTATAATTTAGACATAAATAACATACAAAAATTTTACAAATCATGGATATTTTGTTTTCCTTGCAAAAGAGTTGGACAAAATCAATAATTCCTAAAACAACCATAGAATTGATCGTTCCATGGTGATCCGATTATTCTGATTATTTTGTCAAGTTATAACCACTAAATATATTAAAAAGTATATTCAGCAGTTGAATATAATAGTCTCAAGTTAATGATTTAGATGCAATCAAAAGACATACACCATAACTAAAATCAAAATCACTTAACAGGTGGCACTGTATTTCAGCCAGACCTGGAGCTGGGAGTAACTAGACTCAAATAAAGAGAACATTTAAAATTTTAGACAGGTCTACATTTTGGACCAACCTATGAAACAGCAGCATGGCTCAGCTGATGGATAGTTTTCGATGGAGCAATAGTGGGGTGATTGGTACAGGTTTTCAAAACTGACACAAGTGAGATAGGCGCAGACATGGGTGCAGGTACCTGGTACGTGTTTGGAGCCCTGGACATAGCAATTTATAATTCCATATATAATTAGCAGTTAGGAATAAGCAGTTGTCCCTTTTGCATATGTTAGAGACTTAGAGCTAATAGGTTTTCCATCTATATCAATCCAACTTTTTGAAGGCATGTTAGTTCAGATATCAAGGGGAGTATAACTGCTATCAATGAAGACCCATGGTGCAGAGTACAAGGTCTGCCAGGCTAGGCAACAATGGCAGCTTACTGCCATCTTGCAGATGGAAGACAAGTTGAAAGAGGGACTGATCCGAGCTATGCAGGTCCCTAGGAGAGATGGCCTACACTAAGGCTGAGGGTACAAGTTATAAGAGGAGAGTAAGGTGCAGTAAAGAAGAAGATGCAGGCAGGCAATTTGCAGGTATATACAAGAAAGGATCACACGGGTACATATGTGACTCGGTTAGCAAGATTTCACCAGTAAAGGATCTACAAATAAATTTTCCTTCATATATAGCAAGGAAACTGGAAAAACACAAAATCTGCAGCATATTATGTTTGAGAACCAAGCATGTCAAGAAGAAAATAAATACAGTCCACCAAAAATGAAGAAAAAAAAACCCATGATAATTACTTATTAAGCTGGAGAAATTAAATACATAACTTGACAAAGTTTGAACTTTGAAATGAAATGTTCTTGGAGACCATACCTTTCCTGAAGTAGAATAGTCCGAACCAGATGTATATGCTGAACCTGAAAAGCAAAAAAAAAAAAACAGTAATAATTATCTGCAAATCCATTACCTCACTTTATACAAAGTCCAAACAAAGACATGCAATGTACACAGAGCAAAACAATTAACTCACTAAATTTACACCTACCAGCATATCCAGCAGAATGGCGCTGATAAAATGGAATAGATGTTCCAGCCGCATCATAAGAGAATGAGCTGTAACTAAAGAATAGCATTAATGTCAGCATCATGTATGTCAGCAGATAATCATCAAACATGGAAAGGAGAAAAAATAATCTGATATTCTCCCCAAACCAAAAAATGTGCAGGTAGTCATCAACTATTAGAAAAAAAAATCCTAGTGCAAGGAGAACTGCAGTTTGCACACAGCTAAAGGAATAAACCTTGTGCTTGTGTGTTGAAAAGAACCGTCCCGAGCACGTGAGTATCCTCTTGGTTCAGAATAAGGATCTTCACCCTGCATAAGTTCAGTTCCAGATTGGACTGAGAATTTTTCAGAAGCATTTCATTCAAGTGAATTAATCTGAAGAAATTGATAATACCAGTGCCGAGAGAGGTCGCTTGCCTCCAGGCAGGCCATGGGAATAGTCTTCAATTGCTGAGACTGCAAGATGAATTGGAAAAAGGCCTCATAAGAACTTATAGAATGTAAACATCAACAGTGTCGGAGTGTCAAAATAAATAATTTAGTACTTATATTATGAGATAGACACAAATCTGACTACAAGTCTGCTTAAGATAGAACCATAGAAGGTATATGCTAAGAACTCCCTAATTTTACTTGCATTTTATAACGAAGTTTCAGCAATCTACTCTTATCACCCACTGTTATTGGTAACCCTTCAAAGAGGGAAGAAGCACTGAGCATCTCTGAGAAAATCAACTAAAGAAACAAAATTTGAGCCAAGGATGGGGCTAAAAAATGAAAACACATGTAATTGTCAATCAGAGAAACAGTTAATGTCTTAAAGATCAAATTCTCCTACTATATAAACAGACAGAATCTTTATGCTAGCAATATATAATTATGGTCATGAACAACAAACTTCATGCCACAAGATATTAGAGGACTATGCTCAAAAGATGTTGATTAATAAATATAGCAATAAGCTATCATTTTTCTCAGCACACTGGATCATTAAAGCAAAGTTTACAAGCTCTTTTTCCTTTTTTAGAGAGAGGGAGAGAGACATGCTGCTTTCCAAGCACAGAAAGTCAGAAACATGTCCCCTGCCTCCAAAACAGAACAGAAATGTACCTCTAGCAAATCCTGAGGTGCCCTGCTTCCATGCTGCCTGTTCTCTTAAAACCCGTATTAGTTCTTCTGTATCGGATGATTTCTTTTCAATGCTCGGAGGAGGCCCACCCTTTCCAATGAACCTTCCCTTCTTGGAAGGAACACTATTTTCCATGGGACCTGAATCCACCAAATTAGAATAGACATCAACAAGAAATAGTAGAGATGCAGGAATAACTGTTATCAAGAACATAAGACGGGTGCAAACCTGAAAATGTGCAACATGAAGTCAATATACAGAACAAATTTGTTAATGATATAAATCTAAAAAGGAATACAATGGCACTATGTGATTTTCACCCCAATCTAACATCCAAGTTCACTAAATTCAAGGAAGCCCTAACCTTTGCAACACTCTTATATTAAGTAGCATGGCAGTGTGATAATAAAAATACAAGAAATGGCAAAAGAAAATTAAGAAACCAAAAATTAGAGATGGAGTACATGACAATTCTGCAAGAGGCATCAATGGATTCAGTTAATGAACAAGAAAATCATGATGACAGCAAAAATTTCATACAGAGCATCATCAGATTGACACCTAAAAGTTCCTAATATATGTGATCATCAATAAACCACATTGAGGAAAGAATTCCTAGCATAGTTCTTTAAGAAAAAGAGAGAGACCTGGGGGGAGAAGTCAAACAAGACATTACTCTCTTTCCCTCTCTCTCCACTCACACACAAGCATACACGAAAAGGCTAGTGGCTGGTGTCATAGATCTTTTGACTATATAGCTTTCCCATTAATTCTGAGTCTTTGACCATTAAATGAAACTACCAATGAGCATGCATATAGAGGGTAGTCTGATAAACAGTCATTTTGTGATTCCATAGTACTCAAGAATGTTGGTTGTCAAAACAAACAAACAAACAAAAACAAAAACAAAAACCATTGAGGGGCAGCAACAGCTCTTCCGCTTTTTCTTTTTAAATCCTTAATTTTCAGTAGGTTTGACATGACTGCTCCACTCTTCCATAACATGCTACAGATATATTCAGTTCATGGAAACAAAGGAATTTACATTCTAGTTCAACTACATTAATCAATTTAATGTCAGATAATTTCTTTAACACAATTTCAGTACTATAAACAGCATTTATTACAATCAGGTAAACAAAATAAAACAAGCCAATTCAGAATGACAAATTTCTCAATGAAACAATTATTCAAAGAGAAATATGATGGCAGCACAGAAAACTTGTGGAGAATTCAAGATGTGGAAATGAAAAATGGCACACAAGATATGCCGACTCACGATCATGAGCTTCTTTTATTTTCTCTTTGGACTGTTTTATTTTCTCTTTCGACTGT
The DNA here is from genome assembly GCA_011799765.1 of Nymphaea thermarum. NCBI lineage: Eukaryota > Viridiplantae > Streptophyta > Magnoliopsida > Nymphaeales > Nymphaeaceae > Nymphaea > Nymphaea thermarum. The sequence goes on along the minus strand of JAANDH010000007.1, from coordinate 975,990 downwards.
TCCACATCTGGAACCTTTGCCCTTCCCTTATTCTGATTGCTCTTTTGAACAGGTTTGGCAAGCATCACTTTGATATTTACCTGCATAACCATAAATTCATAAAAAACAATCTTTCATCAAATGCAAAAATGTGATTTCAGCTAAAAGACCCAAACCTTGCAGCCCTCATGAACCACTTCCTCCTTATTGAAAGACTCAATACATGCAAGAGCAGCCTCACGGGTTGCATAGTTAACAAATGCAAAGTCCTTTCTCTTGGGGTTGTGCATATCCTTTGCAAGTTTGATCCTTTCTATTTCTCCATACTTTGAGAAGTATTTTTTAACTTTTTCTTCATCCCAAGAAGCTGGAATCCCATTGGCATAAACTGATTTGACCTGCAATGTTGTGCAAACATTTAATTTAAGAGAGAGAGGGAGTCTTCCAGGTACGCATTCGGCGACAGGTTTTAATGCATCACAGAGCTGGACATTTGGGGGAATTTTTTTTGGGGGGGGGGGGGGGGGGGGGGGGGGGGGGGGGGGGGGGGGGGGGGGGGGGGGTGGAGAGAGAGAGAGAGAGAGAGGAAAAGAACTACAGGAGCTTCTGTCATAAGTATTCGCTCAATCAAGGTGGTATGTGTTTGTTCCTAGTATTCTAAAAACCTCACAAGTCCACCAGCTTTGCTCTTGGCAATATCGAAACCATGTGCACATGCTAGAAAATGAGTAGTTCGAATGATCAACAAGAAACCAAGACGAAAAGGTAGCAAAATGAAGGCAAAATCTAAATCTTATAAGACAAGAAGGAACTTCAGAGTCTGAAGGCCCTGATTGGACATTTTTCAAATACTTGCATTTTAAATAAGGAACTATCTTTCTGTATAAAGAATTATAGGATCAAACTCTTTAGGCGGAAGTGAGTAAGAAAAAGGGACATCAAAGAATGAGAATTGAGCACATGAAGGTGAGAATGCTGGTACTGAAGAGGGTGCGGTAGTGATGATGATGAAAGGTGGTCAATTTGATGACAAAGATCAAACAATGTGATTGTTTTGGTGTTGAAGAATGACCATAGACATGGTTTTTGGTGCACAAAAAGATGGTCAAGTTGCGATGATGGTCTTTGTATTGAAAAAATGGAAGCAACAAATACTAGTTTGGTGTTAGTGCTGCTGGCGATGGTGTTTTGGATCGAATGAGGGGAGATCGTGATGAATCTGGAGATTATGCCAGTGAAGAAGTTGCCATGTGGTGGCAGTGAAGGGCCATGGCTGTGGTACAGTGAGTGAACATGCCAAAGGTAAATTACAGGATATATATGGTCACTAAAATAAAAACTAGGTCCTCACTTTGCAGTAAGAAAAGGCAGCTTTGTTATTATATAAATTCAATCCACAAATACAACTGCTAATATGAAAAATCACTGGCAGCTTGCAAGAAGCCATTTGTATAAGCTTCTGCATAAGTAGAGTGGTAGGCAAAAGTTAAGAGTAACCAACCTTAGACAACATAATATGCAAGGTTGAAGTAGCATAAACAAAAAATAATTGTCAAAGCCAATAAAACCATATCTTTAGACTTTAATAACAACACAGATACTGCAGGTCACCTTGTTATGAGAACAAACGCAGGCTCAGAGAAGTCAACCAAGTATAAGAGAATTAGCAAAAAGTCCTTAGGAAAGGTCCCAGAGAAAGAGAAAATCAAAGACCACACTAGTACATTTGCAAAAAAATAACATAGTGGTTCCATCTAAAAGAACTGAAAATAAGGCAACACCTAGTAAGTTTCCCACTCACACAACCAAGTACCAAGTTAAAGTGCAACTGCTTCAAATTTTAAGAGCCAACACATCACTCAATTTGACCAACTTAAAGAAAGAAAATTGAAGAATCTATCAAGTTTTTTTTAACCAAATGCTAGCATTATAAAGGGCATCTCTGAAAAGATCTTTTCAAGCACTCTACAAGTCACTCAATTTGACCAACTTAGACAAAGAAAAGATGAAAAATTTATCAAGTCTTTCCAAATACTAGCATTATAATAGGATACCTCCAAAAATACCTTTTTAAAAACAAATCGCTTGTCTAACTTTGAAGTATACATGACTAAATAACAGAACATACCGTACCAAAAAAAAAAACAACCTTTTCTTCAGAAGCTACAAAAAAGGAGAAATATAGGAGCACTCATGAACTGAAAGAATGTTGCATGACAACAATCATGATCATATGGAAAGCAAATGGAAATCACATACCTTCTGCATCTCCTCTTCGCCAGGATCGTTCAATGGCTCGGCCCAGGCCACCTTGATATTTCGCCCCTTTCCAAATACATCCTTCTTCTGCAGCTTTCTGTAAGCATTCTGTGCATCTTTATTAGTCTCAAGCTCAAGGAATGCAAAACCACGGTTGTGGCCAGGACTATTGGGATCCATCATGACATAAACCGTGTGAATATTCTCAATGCCAATTTCTTGCAATATTCTAATGACCTGCATCATTGACAAAGTTGATCTTTGGACACAGTATCAATCGTTAGCAGATGATAACTTTTACTTATTGATTGGGGATAAGACTTACATCTTCCTTTTTCCACCTTTTATCAATACTGCCAAGAAAAATAGTATCATTATCCTGAAGAGGAGCTGCTGCACAAGGCTTTCCACACACCTAACACACATCAAAGTCAATCGAAATGTTAGAATACATTATTTATCAATAACCAAAATGAACAGGCAAAGCATATCAAGATAATAAGGATATGAAAAGAAAAATCTAAATAGCGTGATACTTGCAGACATTTAAAGTTTGAACAGGATGGGAATCAATCAGGCAATCACATGTATTATGATCTAAAGTCCAACCGTACAAAAGTTTCAGAGGAGAACCCAATAACTATCATTATCACTATGTTTCCACTTCAAGGAATTTCGTAGTAGACATCCAAACAAGAAATCAAGTGCACAGACTTCCTGGCAAGCATGCTTCTAGTCAATAATGGGAATATAAAGTTAAACATTGAGTCCAAGTGCTGCGAGGGCTCCTTACTGGTTCTCATCTCATTTTAGTCCAGCAAAAATGCATGCAGACACAAAGATATCGGCCAATGCACTACTATTAACAGTGTCATACAACATCAAGCCAATTATCAAGATGCACTCCTACTTATTCAACTTGCATAATATGTGTAATTACAAGGTTCAATCAGGTAGGGGCCAAAAAATCCAAAAAAAATGCAGGAAAAGATTTTTTTTTTTTTTTTTTTACTTACCCAACCCACTGGCTCCAGCAGAAACAGTGGCAGCGCACAAGTTTTACCTCAAAAAGGTTGTCAAGAGGAAGGCAGGTCCATATTCACATCAAGATTACACCGGCACTAGTCTAAGATAATGAGATAATGACTATACTCGATAACTGTTGCAACTCTCAACGATTCATTATTAACAAGGAAAAAAATCGAAAATGTCTCAACTCCCAACTATTCATTAGTAACAGGGCTTATCTATCACTTAAAGCCTCTGCTAAGGATCCTATCTAACCTCGACTACAATGCAACCATCACCAGTTAAAATTTCTAAATCAAAATAGTAAAAGACTATCGAGGAACATGATTGCCCCCATCGATTCATAAGAATGCCTTCCATCACAGGCATGTTCGCCATCCAGAAGACTTATTTAACAGAAAATTTATAAACAAAATTTTCTTCGTTAATAGAGATTCACTTGTAAGTTGTAACTCATATCACTGACAGGCGAACAGAAGTCTTTCAAAAAATCAGAAAATTTCACTGCGCAAGTAAAATACTCGTGGAAACCAGTACCTCGGCACGAGCAAGCTCATTTATGGCACGTTGAGCTTCATCCGGCTTCGCATACCTCAAGAATGCATAGCCTTTGTTCTTCCCAGTCTGACTGTTCTTAATGAGTCTCACCTCCACAATCTCCCCTGCCTTCTCAAATACCTTGCGGATGTCCTCTTCCTTCGCCTCCTTATCCAATCCACCTATGAAGATCTCTGTTCTTCTTTTCTTTCTCCGCTCCGCTACCTCGAATTCGTCCACCCACAAGTCCACCCCCATTTTTTCTCCTGATAGTGGCTTCGGTCCAGCGTCGCGGGCATGCGCGGCCTCGTCAACCGTCGCTGGCTTCGGACCTTCATTTGCCTCCACCGGTTTCTTTTCTTCGGTCAGCTCCACAGACGCAGCCTGCACAGGCTTCGCGTCCTCCTCTTTACTAGGCTTCGGAAGTTCATTAGGACTCGAGCTAGGGTTATCTGAATTGGCGGGTGGAGAGACAGGGTTTGCCGAATTCGTACAAGCAGGGCTAGGGTTTTCGCCAGCAGGCACTTTCTTCTGCACCGGAACCTTTCTGGTTCTGACGATGACTCGGCGGATAATCTTTTTCTTTATCTTCGGGGCCGGTTTGTCACCGGATTCAACTCTGGGCGATGTGGACGCCGCAGCTACTCCTTGCACCTCTGATTCGATCGTTTGCGAGTTCCCAGCTTTATCGGCGGCTTCCGACTGCGGTGCACCAGCCTTGGAGTCGCATTTTGCATCCGAAGAAGCGGTTTCGTCGGGAATTTCCGGTTCCCGCCCGGCAGTCTCGACGTCCGGTTCCACCTTAGGCAACGCGCCTGTGCCATCCACTTCAGCTTTGGGTACGGGATCTGGTGGCGACTCCGACGAGGTGTTGGTGGCCGGAGGGGTTGAGTTCGGCTTGGGGTCGGTTTCAGGCGTGGATGAGGGAGAGTTCTTAGGCTTAGCGATGGTTTTGGAGGAGTTCTTCGGGTTGGGCTTCCTTCCTGACGTGGTTTTGGGAGCAGTGCCCATCTCCGGCGAGGATTTGTTCTCTGCGGCGGGGGAAGATTTGGGGGGCTGCTTCTTGGCTGATCCTTTTGGAGGCATCGTGTCGGCGGGTGAGAAGTATGGAGGCAAGAAGGAAGGCGAGACGCGGGACGAAAGAAAAGGAACTGACGGGATACAGCGGAACCCCGTGGAGGGAAATGAAGTCCCTACTTTCCAGTAATGGCTTTTGGAGGAATAACTTGTCCACAAAGTAAAAAAGAACCCTAGTTTTAAGCAAAATTTTCAGCCTTCGCTTCGGTCGCCATTTTTGCATGGGGAGGGGGAAGCACCCCTCCTGTTGACACCGAATAGTGCTGATTCACTCTTCCGGTCATAGGAGACAAAGTGCCCCCCATTTGTGTGTTACGGCTTCCTAATGCATCGTGTTAGAAACTGTAAATGATCGAAGTGCCCTTGACGTTAAGATGGAAGACTTTCTGATAAAGGAATACATTTACACGTATTGGACGTGTAAAACATGACATAGCAACGTAAGCATGACACTAACTATATAAAATCATTTGTATCATGATATATAAGTTTCTGCAAGTTCATGTGTGCAATAAGTATTGTTTTTTGTTCCAACGTGGGAACTGGTTGACTTCAAACTTCTTTCTTATGTTTGTCTTTTTTTTTTTCCCTTTTGTATCTCTTTTACTAATTTCTGACCTTTTAAACTGAGATAGAGGAGCATTAATAACACATTGAAATTGTGCAGGCAGTGGACATGAGTGGATGTAAGAAAGATTACGGTATGGATATGCAGAATAATTTATAACCATTTATACAGATTCTTATTTCTAACTTTTAACTAATGTGATCCTGCATTTGTTTTCACATTGCACAAGTTTCTCTTCTTTTCTTCAATGTTTTATGTGCTTTGGTTTCCAATCGGAGCCTAAGTTTGTTCTTATTAAAAGTTGAAATTGTCGAAAAATGCCGTGAACTTGGAAAGGAATCGGGTGGCTTTTACCAACCAAGTTTCAGCTGTGGTCATAAAATGCACTTCCACATTATTTGTTTCTTGGCAAGAACTGGGCATCAAAGTACGGGGATATTTGTCCTCGTGATGGTACTAGACCGCATGACTTCCTGATTATTTCAAGGGGCTGGTTCAAAAGGTGCTTCAAGTCGCTCAAGAACATCTGAAAAATGACCTAAAACTCGGAAACGAACCCTGATATTTGCATTGTCAATTTCTATTCCAAGAGTGGAAAACTAGGGCTCCATCAGGTAATCATAACTGATTTTCTCTTTGCAATCTCATATTATTTGTTTCTCATCAGTCAAGGGCCTGTTTTTGGTTTCTTATTGGAACTATGCATGGAGGCTTTCACCCTTATCGCATTCTTATCTTCCATTTACGTCTTTGTTAGTGCAGGACAAAGATGAAAGCCCTGAAAGAATAATAAACGGATTGCCTGTGGTCTCATTTTCTTTAGGCGACTCAGCGCAGCGGACTTCCTTTTTGGGGAGGACAGAAATGCAGAGAAGGCCGAGAAATGCATATTAGATTCTGCTGATGTGTTGATCTTTGGCGGCAAGTCTAGGCGAATATTCCATGGGGTCCCAACCATTTTCCCAGATACAGTTCCCGAACGGCTGCTCGAGCAAGCAAAGTTGCGGCCTGGACGCCTTAACCTTACTTTCAGGCAGTATTAGCAGATATTTATCGTTAACCATGTCCATCAATCTTTTCTGCATTAGCATGTACGAATGTTAAATCAAGGGATAAGGCTGTGCGTGATGCTCCATGCGTTCGCAGTTCATAGAATGTTTTGGCAATCTTGCTGTACAAATCTGTCCGTTTTCTATGTGTATATTTTAGTTTGCTGCTGTGTTTGATCTAAGAGTTTATCTTGTTTCAAGCCACAGCGAGGCATCTCTTCGTCTAAAACTTGTATATAGTTTTTTGTCAAGAATTTCACACGGGGATCTATATAAAAATGCTTTATGTAAGGTTGTTTTTTAATTGTCATGGTACCTCCTTGGCCGGAGAGTCGATTCCTTCACCTTCATTCTACTTGGATAAAGAATACGCCCGCCTGACATTGTCAAATGATATGCCGAACGTTGGAATAAAATAATTGGGTACTTTTGTGACGCATATATTTCATGTCAGTAAGTGCTGTGTTCAGAAATTTTCTGACGCGTATTTGTTCTTTCTCCTCGATAATTGTAGCTCCGTCCCAAGAGGAATTGCATTTTCTGATAGATAGTTAGACTCTCTTTTAACAATAGGGAGTTCTGCCCACCTGACCAAAAGGTTAGACTTTAAATATTTTATGTTTAAATGTCAATATTTTTACTACACCTGAGCAGGTCTGCCTGTGCAAAAGGAAAAAAACCTCCACACTAACGTGCCTTTAATTTTGGATTCTTTGTTCCTCCAAATGGTACCTTTTATTACTTCTCTTTTCTAAGCACAAAGAACAACAATTAGTTGGATATGATATTAATAGATTATCCGTGCCAATTGTCGAGATACAAGCAAAATGGAGACGGTGATCCCAAGATGTAGTTACCATTAATTGAGTTCATGTGTAAGAGTCATAGTTACAAACAACATATACTCCAGTTGAGTGTATTGCCATCGATGATGGAGAGCAGAGGATCGTAAAGGGTATTGAATCAGGCTTTGTTGGACGACATGCAATTCTGATCTCCATGGCATTGATCAGGCATGGTGATCCACCTGAGACTTACTTCTTAGAGGACGGTCGTGACGCGTTAAATGATCTGGTCCTTGGAGGATTACTCTGGACACCAGAGAAGGAAAAGACAGATGAGAATGTACCAAACCATATAGAAGCCACAGGTAGACCAAGTAGTTCTTAGACCAGAAGGCCACAAGCAAAACAAGCCGTTTACATATGCATATATTGATAGTTTTTTTTCCTACTGAAGAAACAAATGAAGCACCACAGTTGCAACAACCTGAAACTACGCTATTGTGCTCCAGCCATTTTTTTCTTCTTTCGCAGCATAGACTACAAGATTCTACCATTTGCAAACAAACTCCATCTGCCAAGTCAAGCAACCACACGAAGATTATGTTGTTCTAAGAGATTACGATACTAGAGAGGTCACACGCAGAGAGAGAGAGAGAGAGAGAGAGAGAGAGAGAGAAAATTCAGTAACAATGCTTTCAACTATTCCAGCATCTTCTCCTCTCATCCTGCCTGTAAAGTGTCAACAGGAGGATGCAAAGGAGAAATCATTGATCTACCTCATTTGGCACCATGGCTGGAACCAGTCCCCGTGACAGCCACCCACTTCGCGTCGCTAAACTGTACCTTTACTCTATCTACAGGCAGTTTCATATTGCGCAAACGTGGGAACACCACCACTTGGTTTTGCAGTTTAGAAGCAGTACTAGTTCCAGCATCGAGTATACTAGATCCTTTTGGCCGTGAATGGTTTGAGGCAGATTTGCTCGAGGAGATGGTAAGAGCAGGCAGCCGACATTCCGAAGTAGATGAAGCGGGTTGCGTGCCCGGAGCTGCAGAGTTACCAGCGATAAATTGTTCATTCAAATAATTACATAAATCGGCAGCAAACTGGGATGAGATTGTCGATTCTTCCTCAGGTCCAAGATGAGATTCATCTTCGTCTAGGACGTCACAAATGGCAGGTTCTTCCCCTAAAAAGCCATGGACAGTTCAAGAAAAGCAATTAAAAAAAAAATCGGGGAATAAAGTAAGAACCTGCGCTCCAGCCATAGCTGGTTAGTTCCATGAAAGAAAAGCTTGAGACAGGTCATGCACATGGTGTATAAGTTCTTACCACTAGTAAATATGGTACTTTCTTCAGCTTCATTGTTACAGGTCAAAGAAGACTTGGGTTTCTGTCCATCGGAGACAAGGTTCGTGGTGGAAGCACCAGAACCAGCCGTTACTGGCAGTTTGCATTCTAAGGAAGGTTTTGATTCTCCTTCAACAAAGTTAATAAAGTAAAATTCTGTAGCAATCAATCAAGGAGAAAAGCGACGATACACAAAAATGCAAAATTATGCTAGCAAGCTTGAAATGAATAACACACTAAGGATCGCTCTTATATGACGATGAGAAATTCTTACTATTGTTCACTACGAGACTCCCTTTCGCTACAGTTTTATCACTTGAGGATGCTTCAGGCTTATAATACCGTTCATTATTGGCAAGGTTCACTAGAGCATTAGAAATAGTTCCGAAGTGCAGTTTGGAGCTTGAAGAAGAGCTTGAAGAAGTTCTTGATCCACCTAAAATATAAACAACGTTGATGCAAAACATCAGAAAGATGCAACTGCTAAACTGGCTAAGCCAAAACCGTTCATATAATATATTCTGTTTTTCCCCCTTTTCTGATTGTGGTGCTCATACACAAAGTATCCCTAATTTACCAAAAAAACAAATAGAAAGGGTAGAAAGTATACGCTCTTTGAGGGCAAACCAAGCAATTTTTGCTGCATTTGCCTCTGCCTCTTTCTTTGCTGTCGCATAATCTCCAGTATAAACTTTACCATCTATCTCAACAGTAGATCGAAAAGTTGGCAAATGCGATGCTCCAAAAGTTTCTGTGGAGTACGTTGGCAAATGCAGACTTCTTTTCTGACTATAGTCCTTTAACATGTTCTTGAAAGAAAGAGATTTGTCCTGCAGAGTTGATGTAGTTCAGTCAGTTCCCAGCAAACCAAAAACACAATACCACAGATGGAAAATGGAAAGAACACATAAACTGACCGCTTCTCAAACACTACCTCTTGAGTTCCTTCTTCGTGGAATGATGCAAGAGCAATTCTTGCAGCATCATGTTCAGCCTCCCGCACCGTACCAAAAAAATCTGGACTCCTGAAGCTTTTGCCTTCTACAGTGACTGTGACATTAAAACGAGGGGCATGAGAGGGCCCTTCTCGAACATGAGCATAAACAGGCGAACTCCACCTCCTTCCTTGAACAAATTCTTGTAGGTAGCTTTTGTAATTAAGTTGCATCTCTGCCAGAAAATGCATGATTAAGAGGGAAAGACAAGAAATGATCTGAGCAGAATGAAGGGCGAGGAGTTTAGGGAAATAACAGACAATAAATAGGAAGAAAAAGCAATAACTACCACCAAATTTCTTACTAGACTTTGTCCTACAGTTGATTCCAACAGATTTTAAGTATTGGGCACATGTACCAATCTCAGCTATTTAATAGCAAGGCGAGATCTCGTATTAATACAGGCATAGTGTCAACTTTCAGGAAAAAGAGTATGATGAACCCATGAGAGAGAGAGAGAGAGAGAGAGAGAGAGAGAGAGAGAGAGAGAGAGAGAGAGAGAGAGAGAGAGAACCCGATGCCATCGCTTCATTCCTTTCCACCAAATTTGATGCGTCTCCTTGAGTTCCTGTCTCGGGAAGTAGATCATTCGGCGACAATCCCTCCGTCCGAGGACTATTTGTTTGCCATTTTGCTAAATCTGTTGAAGCAAATGTGACATGCCCAGACCGGATTAAATAAACAAATAAGCTCATATTAAAATAGCAAAAAAAGAAACAAGGGACTTGATAAAGCTGTAAACAGCCGCAATCACGCCCCTTTTATGTCTTCCTTTCAAACTAGCTCTTGATCCATGGTTTTGCTACTTAATTACTTCTAGAAAATCCTAGAGCCTGACCTGCCTTCTTAACGGTTACCGACAGGAATCGTGACTTGTTCTAGTGAAGTTCTTTTACATTGGAGAAATGGAGTTGAAAAGACGGTCATTGAAACAGGGTTTCAAATTTTTTCAATTACTCGATTCTCATTAGAGTTCTGAGGAAAGCTTAGTCTACTTCTTTCCCAGACATTGACCCCATTGTCTTCTAATGGTGACAAGGAACTAAGGAGAAATGTTGAAGTACATTCAGATTGAAGCCTGTATGATCATAAGGCTTACATAAATTCCCGAATGAGCTCAATCAGTTGCTCTACATTCAATACCAAGTACGAAAACAACCAGAGATGGAACCAATAACAGAAGAACTAATGGTCACTTAACTCTTGATTAACACGGTGCTCCAACGGGTTGCATGACCATTATTTCGTCATTACATAATATAAGAGACGTCATATATCATCTTTTTCGATGTTTTTGGATGCAATGGAAATGGAATTTCGCATATGCCTCGCCCATCTTCATTCGTAGCAGAGCCTATGTTTCTGCCCATATATCGTCCCCGTCAAGCTCTTGGATTCAGTGGAAATGGTTATCCGCGTATGCCTCGTCCATCTTTATCCCTTGTGGAGCCTATGTCTCTAATGTTTTCCTCTTGGCAGTGGAAATCTTCCTTCGGTCTTCTTGCACAACTCTTGCTAGAAGGAAAACCGACTCTCCCCACTTTCCGTTTCCCAAATAGGGGGATGTAGACCATTTACCATTGATTGCAAAGAAACGAGTTCCCTTCGATTCCCGGAAAAGAAAAGGAAACTGCATAACTTAAAGGAGAGGGAAAGGAAACACTCTCAAGGCGTCGTTACCTTCATCGGAAGAAGATTGGTCAGCGTCGACAAGAGACTCGAAGACGACCCTGGCAGCTTCGTTCTGGGCATCTTTTGAAGATTTATGGAAGCCCTGGACCTCGTAGGCGACGCCGTTGACGACGACGGTGGCCTTGAATTTGGGATTGTGGTCTGGTCCACCTTTCGTGATCGTGTATTTGGGGAAGCCCCATGAATTCCGTTGACAATATTCTTGAAGCCTGTTCTTGAACATGACTGAGACAGAGAGAGAGAGGGAGAAGAAGACGATAGATGACCACTGTGAGTGACGACGCAGAGCAAAGGTGGGAACAAGACCCTTGACGAGAAAGAATCAAAGAAGCCTTAGAGGAGAAGGCTTGTGGGACCCGGTGGCCAGTGGGCATATGGACTCACACAAGTCCGGATGTTACTCGTTCGTACAAGTTGGATTTGGTCCAGATACTTACACAATCAGGGCCCGACCGAGATAGCGGTCTTTTGGATTGTAATAGAAATTTAGAATCAAGATTCAAATTCGTGCATATTTATATATGGATCCAGCAGCAATGTTTATGTGCTCCTCTCAACCGGTTGGCCCCCCAAAGGTACACGTACATTTGCTCATCCAAATTTGATTGGATCTGGATCCAACCACTGAATCTCTAGGTCAGCCTGCTTCTTGTTTCTCCAGTGTTTTCCAGGCTTGGAATCGAATCGACGAGTCGGTTCTGAGCGCTTATGACTGTTGCATATTTGTCTCGGAATTGGGTCTGCAGGGTATCGAACCCAAACAGGTTTTGAGATTTGGCGTCGATTCTATAAGAAAAACCAATACCAACCATAAAGGTCCAAAGCTGCTGTGCCGTTAACCGAGGTGGAGTGGAATGTCCGGCAATTTTCTAGCGGCAATTTAATGGTAATGAAAATTAGAAATACCAATTCTATATATAACACTTCTCGGCGTTCCCAATTCAATATAGTCCCAATCTCGATACTTCCTTGGGTTAAGTATTTCTTTTTAAAACCAATTCAAGGATAAAAAAGATTTGTTTATATAAGTTTGTCCTATGGTATTTATATTTATTTTTCTTTTTTATGCCTAGGATCTAGAAGAGAAGAAATTTGGGCTTACTTAGCAAATTTGGATGCTCGATATTTGATGTGTCGTTCAAGTTCGTGAAGAGAATCAACGAGCAATGCGTGAATAAGGTGCTTGGCTTATACGCCTTCCAACAAATGCGTATTTTCTTTCGCGGAAGTCACGACGAATGTACATACATGGGATCGAAATCATCTCCCACAATGTTTTCCCAAGTTCCTGGTAGATCGTGTAATAAACATGTTAAGTGATTTTTTTAGTTGAACATGAGTTGCGAGTCTTTGTGATTGCAACAGTTGGATACATCGGTTTGCGGTTCTTAATAAATCAACGGCCTATCATCCCAACAACTTGATGGTTTATAGTTTACATGAATGAATACTCAAAAATCACGATTTAAAGTTTTTTCGAATCTTTGCCGGTGAGGGGGTGGTCAAAGATGAACTGGGAGTGCCTCAAGTTGCAGAGCTTCGATCCAGTTTAAACCTTGTCATTCTTTTGTTTGATTTGTTCGACTGCAGTAGAACGGGACGAGTTCCTCTGCTTAATAAGGGCGTTCAAATTCAAGCAAATAGAGATGCACAATCCTACCAACCAGTTAAGCGATACACCCACCACGGCCATCGACCACTCAACAGAAAGAACAAGACAAGATGTTTGACTGGGTGCGATGGGCAGCACCTTTAACCAGAAATCGTTGTCCCATGTAGCGGCAGAAGCTGATACGCTAAAAGGTGACGCAAGTATGCAACCAGGAAGTTGTACAATTACGACAGTTTTTGTTCCCAGGAGACAATAAATAACAGGAAATTTAAAAAAATAGCAAAGGACGGCACCAAAGCAACGACCAAGATATCAATAGGCAGCCTAAAATAAGAAAGAGAAAATAGCAGACATTTTTTCTCGCATTCCTTCTCTGGTGAGATTACATAAACACTATAGCTCTCCAAACATGAAAGGAAACAGAAAACAAACTAAAAAGTACCCAAAACGAAAAAGCGATTGAATACCGGAGAGGTAAACATATGGCGACCAAATGGCCGCGGATGCCCCATCATTACAGCAGTCTACTACGAAAACGTTATTTCCATATTTCATAACTCGAAAAATTTTCTTTTCCTCGTTAGGCAACGATAAGAAAGCGGACGAGCTGACTAGAAACCCGTTCACTTGGTGCTGGCCAACTGGGTGCGGAGGAGCTTGGCTGCCGCCACCATGTTGGTCAAGGCAGGGACGACTTCGTTATACTTCCTCGTCTTGAGACCGCAGTCAGGGTTTACCCACAAAATGTTGGTCTCAAGCACAGCGAGCATCTTGTTAATGCGGTCGGCGATCTCCTCGGTGGACGGAATCCTGGGGGAGTGGATGTCGTAGACACCGGGGCCGATACCGGCGCCATACCTTACACCCTCGCGGAACACGGAGAGCAGCTTCTCGTCAGACCGGGAGTTCTCAATGGTGATAACATCAGCATCCATGTCGATGATGGACTGGATGATATCGTTGAAGTTGGAATAGCACATGTGGGTATGGATCTGAATTGCAAAACAGAGAGATAAATGTCATTAAGTCGACGATATCAGACATGAGGAGAGATAACGAGGCACTAGTTGAATGAGGTGAGCTCCATATGCACAGACAGCGGCAGGGTAAATTCACACACCAAAAAAAAAAAACACACGAAACTCGGTAAAGCGGGAAGGGCAGTAAATTTTCAAGTACCTGGGTGGTGTCCTTAACACCAACATTTGTGATCCTGAATGAGTGGACAGCCCAGTCTAGGTAGAAAGCCTGCTCCGACTTCCGCAATGGCAACCCTTCTCTCAGAGCAGCCTCATCAATTTGGATGACCTGTGAGCAGAGAGGAAAAGCAAAACTTAAAACAAAGGGTTTCATGGAGTCCGGACCCAGCATGAGCAGAACCCGTAAAGAATAACGAACCTGAATTCCAGCAGCTTCGAGGTCCTCGACTTCTTCCTTGATAGCCAGGGCGATCTGGTAGCAGGTTTCAAACCTTGGCTGGTCATTTCTTACAAAGGACCAGTTAAGGATGGTCACTGGACCAGTGAGCATTCCCTTCATGGGGCGGCTGGTCATGCTCTGAGCAGCTGAGGACCAGAACACAGTCATGGGTGTCGGGCGGCTCACATCACCGTAGATGATTGGGGGTTTGACACAGCGTGATCCATAAGATTGCACCCAACCATTGACCGTGAAGGCGAAGCCTTGCAACTGCTCCCCAAAGTACTCAACCATGTCGTTCCTCTGAAAGTACAAACACAAGGACACTAAGTACCTCTTTTCTGTGAAAATGGAGAAACAGTCAAAACTGATAGAACGAGCATGACACCTCTGGCTCTCCGTGCACAAGGACATCAATGTCAAGCTCTTCCTGCATCTTGACAACCTTCTGGATCTCCTCCTTGATTGCACTGACATATTCCTCCTCGGAGATCCTACAACAAGACCAAGATTAGCGTTCTTAAAATCCAGAAAACCAAATGCCAAGATCTGTCATAGGATTAAGCAAGGACTTAATGCACACTTTTTAGCTTTGTATTCACGTCGCACTCTCCTAAGCTCAATGGTCTGAGGGAAGGACCCAATTGTGGTCGTTGGAAGAATGGGTAGGTTCAGCTTCTTTTGCTGTGCATCCAACCTAGCACTCACTGGGGTGGCTCGGCGATGATCAGATCCTTTCAATGCAGCAGCCTAAGCAGATACAGAACACATTTTAATTGAAAAACTGTGTCAACGCAATTCAGGACCAAGTGTTTACAGGGACAGCAGATCCCAAAAATTTCTTTTTTCAGTTATAACTTACAGCTTTCTGAACAGCTTCATTGGTCACTCTTGGAGAAGACTTCCTCGACGCATGAGCACTAGCGTTGGCAGATAAGAACGCCTGCAGAAACAAGGAGTTCAGTTACTTGTTCACTGAAAATGAAAGATGAACCGAGAGCAAGTATAGCTGAATACAAACCTCATCTTTCTGACCAGTCAATGCCTTGGCGAGGGCGTTTACTTCCACCACCTTCTGTGCGGCAAAAGCCAACCAAGACTTGATCTCACCGTCAAGCTTTGTCTCATTTACAAGATCAACGGCAGTGTGCATCAGTGAGCATGATGTGGAAACAACAAGCTTATCTGCACAATAACACGCACAGCAGCATTAGCAAACTTAGACGACCACTATTTTCCTTCTCGTAAAAGAATTGGCAAGCTCATATTGACATATCAAGTAAAAGAACGATAAATTAATGGAATTACCCTTGCCAACAAGGGCCTCGAGTTCATGCAACATGCTAAGTGATGCAGCCAAATCATTTGCCCAGATGTTCCTTCCATCGACTACTCCAGCAAAGAGGAACTTGCCAGCAGGGAAACCGCTCTTGATCAAGTCAATGGTCTGTGTACCACGGACAAGATCAAAACCAAAGCCAGAGATGCCCTTCAGTGAAGTAATAGTCCTGAAAATCAAGAGATAGTGAGCACAGGAAGCCTCCGATCGGAAAAGAAAACAGGTAACAAAAGCAGGTTGTCAGCCAGAGAATCACTATAGCATCAGAAAGCCAGATTTGCTATGATATCTTACTTGTATGCCTGGGCGGGGACATCAGCAAAGTATGTTTCGATAAGAACATTCAAGCCAGAGAAGGATGACTCCAGCTCAGCGTATGCCTCAGTGAATGCGTTCAGTTTGTGTGAGTCCAAATCCAGGACAAGCGTAGGTTCATCGAACTGGATCCAGCTTGCTCCAGCTGCCTTCAATTCAGCGACAACTTCCCTGTGCAGAGACCGAGGTCACAATGAGAAACACAATACCATACTTCCAAACATAAAAAATTACCCAAGGATATAGCTTCCTGTTCTCACTTGTAAACTGGAAGGATCTTCCCCAGAAGTGAGAGAAGGGAGAAAGATTTCTCAACACCCTTTGCTGGTTTTGACAGTAGTAGGTAGGAAACAGGACCAATAATGACAGGAATAGTGTTAATTCCAAGCTGCGGCACATACATACATCTACATTAGAATCTAAGGCAAAATAATGAATGTTTCAATAGGAAACTACAACAAAGGACACATACCTCTTTTGCCTCCTTGTATTCTGACACAGCTTTGTGTGATGCGTAAGAAAACTTCACATCAGGTCCCAATTCAGGCACAATGAAATGGCTATTTGACCAAAAAAAAGCTTAGTCAGAAATTTGTAGACTAATCACTGAATAGGATAAGAAAATTAGATACAAGTAAGACAGAATAAAGGGCATCTATTTACATTTCGACCTTTATAAATTTCAGAAGAGATGCAGGAGAAGAAAACTTACTAATTGGTGTCAAACCATTTGGTCATCTCCATGGCAGGAACAGTAGCATTTCCTCTAGCCATGGAGAAATAGGTATCGAATCCAATCTCTCCACCGTTCCAGCCATACCTAGGAGGAACAGCACCAAGCATTGCTGTGGTATCAAGGACCTGGTCGTAGTATGAAAAAGTATTGCTTGGAATGTGCTTAATCCCAGCATCAGCCATTTGCTTCCAGATGGATAGCCTCAGATCTTTGGCAACCTTCTCTAGATCCTGGGCTGTGCTCTTCCCATCCCAGAATGATTCCAATGCAAATTTGAGCTCTCTCTTTGGGCCCATACGAGGATATCCAACAATGTGGGATGCCATTGTGCTGCTCACCAGATCCATGCAGTGACAAAAACAGCTCAGAAGGTTAGCTTATAACTTAAATATATTCTAAGCATGTAACAGAATATGAATGATGCGAGTTGTGGGATCATGTCACTTTTCAGTTACTTGCAAGAATTAAAATGCCAAAAGCAGCAACACCTTGATCTTTTACTAAGCTTCCGGTGTCCAATGAAGTTCAACCACAAGAAATGACATTGCAAGAAAACGTCACGAATCATAAGACGGTGTCAAAATCGAAGAACGATAGAAAGATTTGGGTCACGAAAGTAAAAACCTTATATAACAAGTTGAAGCAATAAGATTCAGGAGATCAACAGTAAATGGATTAATGAGCTCATTAACAAACAAACAACAATGACTCCCCTGCGTACCTAAAATCGTATAAGTCACAGTAATTAAAAATAAAACATAGTGTCTCAAGCCCGAAACTGCCTGAACATACCGACGAAACACTGAAATTAAAGCGTGGAAAACACGCACGAAAATGAAGGCGGTGTGTATGTGGATCTAGTACTCAAAGTCCTCTAAATGAACAATACATCCATAGCGCATCAATAACAACACGGGAGAAAAAAGTGTCAAACAGCACCAGTGTTGCAAATGCCACATAAGGAAAGCAGATCCAGAACTCTGGAAATCAGATCTGCACTACCTCCATTATCCGAACATATATTTCAAAAGATTTCCTTCAGACAAAGCCAAATGCCCGAAAAAATCTTAAGATCTAACTCTCAGGATACGCTAGTTAGGTTCGAAACAACGTAAATCTGATCGATATATTCATTCTATTGCTCGAAGTAAACCAACGAGATTCACCAGTCAATTAAATGTTCCCGTCTACGAACGTGGAAAGACTCGCAACATCCAATCCTAAAGCAGCAATACCGAGATCTCGACGTCCTAAATCAAACTGATACTCACCAAAAGCAAACGGGATCTAGAAATGCCGAGAAAAAACAGATCTCAAGGACACGATCACACTCTGGAAGCACACAAAGCACCAAAACCAGAACGAAAAAAAATCACCTAAGGAAGCAGAAACGAGAAAAAAACAAGATCTACTTTCCGCTATGATAAAACAATGAGAGCAAATAGAAGAAAGGAGAGCATTTACTAAAACCGAAGACCTCGAATCACACAATAAGAGGAAACCTCAAAGAAGAAGCAATGCAGAGGAAGACGGAGATCAATTACCTAGAATGCGTAAGCTGAATCTCCTGACGGAGTCGGGCGAGAGAGCGAGAGAAGGCAAGAGAGAGCTAGCCGACTGGCACGGGGAGCGGGAGGAGGAAGAGTTGGGTATTTATAAAGCGGGGCTCTCCTGATTTCGGGAGCCCCCGGCAAGAAGAAGCGGGTTGGCATTTTCTTTGTCCAATTTTCGCCCTGTTTCTCCTCCTGGTTCCAATATCGGTTACTCGTAACACTGAGAAGCATTTCAAGATCAAGCCACCAGGGCTTTCAGCTGCCAAATAGACGATAGAGAGCCCCAGTCACAAAGTCCAGACCTCTAAAAAGTCCATGGAACTAACTTAAAACATTTCAAAAAGAATTTAAATGTGCCAGATAAAACTAAAAATGTCTGTAAATTGTTTACCGCATTGCGAAAGCTTATGTAGCTATTGCTTTTTAATAACAAGTTTAATCATCTGGTTCAAATTTAAATCTCCTTACAGCCAACAAGTTCTTGGATGGCAAGCTGAGGCTGCAATTGATTGGCTTGACTTTTGAGATGCGGCTCCGGTCACCTCGTTTGCTGCCACATCTTTTTCATGTTACTTGGAAAGCGTGGAACAGGCAAAGGTTGGTAAAAGGGCGAGCACAGGGATGGCGGAGTTGGTGGAACGGTGGGCCCCATGTCCTTTCATCTTCCAATCACAGCGCTTTATTAAATATTAATTGACGTTAATGAGACATCATTTTCCACTACGCCACCAAGAGGTGAAAGACGGATCGGACAAACGGGTCGGATCACTCTATATCTTGGTACTTGTTGATTCTGATAATATATATATAACATTAAATGTTATTTCTTTGCCATAGTATGTTTGCATTTTGGATATTATGCAGCATATTTCTTGAGCTCTTCAAACGTCGAGACCAAATTAAATGGTATTAATGCACACCATGACTTTTGGTGTAGTGAACCAAATCAGGTGGCGACCCGATATTTCAAATAGAGACCTGAAATCGGATTTCAGATTAAAATATGGACTAGCGAATAGCGATCGTTTAATTAAGGCATTGATCGCAATGAAACAATTGGATGAACAATCAGATCTCACTCTAAGGACGTGCATAACATGATGTCAGCCTTTGTTTGGATTGCCCAATCACATCAAGTCCCCTTTGTCCCGTCAGATCTGATCCGCAATCTGGATTTCAAATTAGAAATTTCACATGGCAAACTGGATCTCCTATGGACTCGCTCATGTAAGACATGTTCACGTGAACGACTGCGAAACTGATCAGACCCCAAGAAAAAAGACAGCAGCGATCCGGGTAAGAGGTCAGAAGCGGAAAGGTCCAACGATGACAATCCAAACCCAGATTTGGGTCTCATTGTATGTGAGAATAATCTGTTGGGTTTGATTGGAAATCCCAATCAAATGCGATCCATTTGCACCTACGCCCGACCTTTTCTTTTTTGTTCTTTCATCGTTTTTTGCTTGAGCGTTGCTGCTTTAAACGTTCAGACTGCCAAAAAGGACAAACGCCGAAGGAAATTTTCCTTACAAAACTGGCGCAGGAGAACGTTATCGCTTTCATCTTCGCTAAAACCATTACATTACAGGAAAATCCACTTAACTTTTAATGGACGACGACAGCATGCACAAGTTTCAAAGTCCTTTTTTTTGCTGAAATTATCTTTCTGAATTAACAAATGAGTTACAGCGTGCAGATTAGTGAAAGCCAAAGCACCGTTCTGTAAAATAATTTCTATTTTATGAGCATCTATGTGGATATTTTTTAAAATTGTTAGCATCTACAGCACGAAGTTCCTCTTCATTTTTTGCATGAATATGTTTGACAGATTCATGGCCGCTGCAATATTTGTCACCAAACGCCCTCCTCTTAACTCGTCAAACAGTTGATAATTCAATGCAACCATCCCACTAGTCCTTTTCGTGATTAATGGTTACTTTATAGCTTGATCTTCAACTGTAACACCAACAGTTGCTTCTGGTGCATCTTAGGAGAAGAGAAACTTGTAAAGCTACACATATTATATGAACTTTTGGGGAATGCCGACGGCGGCGGCGGCGGCGAAGTCCGATTGGTGAGGGAGAAGGGGTTGGTGAATGAGGATCGAGGAGGAGATGAGGTGTGTCTCACCAACTACGATGGCGATGATGATGATGCTACGTTTTGCTACTCACCCTTGTATAAAACTACATGCCAACTTGAATTGACCTACCAACCCAACTTGAACAGTGACCTATCCAACTAAATGGACTCCTTGGATTTGGATTGTTTGTAGTGATTATACTCACATGCCACTAATTAGATAGTACATACTCGGACTTGGAGCCCGGTTTGGATTTGGATATGTAAAACGCGAAAAACTGGGCACGGATTTTGACGTGCAACTTACAACCAGCTTTAGATTCTTTAATGAGAGGTTGTATAATGAATGCGATTGGTGGTGTTCATTCCCACTCTTGTTAAGAGTTCCAAGACGCACGACCTTACAAGATCACCCCACCCACTTTTCAACCGAGGACTCAAGAATTTCTTAGCAAATGAATCAAGAAATGTTGCACCGATCAAACAATGCCTAGCATTTTCCTCAAATGTGGATAAACAGCTTAAGGAAAGCAACTGATGGCATTCTTTAATTTTCCATTGAATGGAACTGGTTTCCGCCAAAATTCAATTCTAATCAGCATTGACAGGAGCGTCATCTTCTCGAATTAAACGAAGCTTTAACAAAAACGTCAGCGCCATTCATTTAGGCTGAATCTTATCTAACAACATTGGTCAGCAAAACCAAGAAAACATTTAAAAAACCTGAAACATAAAACTCATATTGGAGATTATACTAAATTTTCCTTGACATTGGCTTGGAAGCAGTAGAACATAGCTTGCTGTTTGTGTAGAAGCAGACATACAATTCCAATTGATCATTTTCTTTTCATCTGAAAAGAAAAAAGCGTAGGTGTCCGTTGATATCCTACCCGCTGCCTCGAAGAGTCTCCATGACCACTTAGTCACTGAGACCTTCTTTGTTGTGCTGTTGTCGGCTTTTCAACGAAAGACTAACAAACCGCTTGAAAGAAGATCAAAGAAGGTTCTAGAAAGGTCTCCAAGGAGGTGTTGGGCTCGGGAAGAAGATGAAATTCTCTCCCTTGTGAAAATGACTCAAGTCTAGATATAGAAGGAAGACTCCATTCGCTTCCTTCCGCCACTGCCCTTTTTTTTAGGACAGTTCACTCGGCCACAACCCTTTGTTCCCGCGGGAAAGGCCATGTAGTCGCGCGTTGGGAGCACCTATTGATGGAAAAAGGGCCCTAAGCGATCACGAACGAAGACGTGTCCAAGTGAAAGCCCCTGGTGTTATTGAACGTAAATCAGAGACTGGCTGTGGTTGTGTTTTTGTTGAGAAATACGGCTGCAAAACGGAGGCGCCTCAAATTCAATTGCTGGTTGAAACATTGAGTGCCTGGTTGTTGTAATTCAAAAGTTAGGTGCTTCGTGCTTGTTTGTTATTCTTTTAATTTGAGCGGTCTTTTATAATTTTTTTAAAAATAGATACTGTTACAAAAATAAAGATAATTCCAATATTAGTTACTGAACCCAGTATTTCTTTTTTTGCTTTTTCCCGATAATAGATAAACAATGTCGACCTACAAGGAGATTTACCGCTTGATTACCCAGAAATGGTGTGACGTTTGATTTTTTTTTTTTTTTTTTTAGAGAACTGTAGTTTGTTTTTGACAGAACGGTTTTGTAAAATGATGTGAACAATTAATATTTGATGTGGTGATTCATAAATTAATTGACATATTCTATTTACTCATTCTCTCCCATGCGGTTATCTATGTATGTTTTATTTTTAATGCATTAGTTGCTCCAATGGAAACCACGGAAATGAAAAACAATTTTCAGCCAAAAAGTTAAGCCCGTAAAACAAAAGAACAAGAAAGTGAAGCCTACATGTAGATTTAAAATTGCAGCAAAAATAAGCACATAGGTGAAAATTTTCCAGTAAGAATGAATCTCAACTCTATGCTTCCGTCTATATTGCCTTTGAGGCTTTAGCCAATAACTAATATGCGATCATCTGAAAGAGGCATACTGTATTCATTACGCAATAGAAAACATAAGCTGTTGTTCCATCACTCCAAGTCAAACAAAAAATACACACATTCATACACCACGCAGGAAACCTGCAACCCCTTATTTAGATTTAAAGGTAGTAACATGATCCAGGCACTTCAACCTGCATTTCAGTAACAATGTAGGTAGTTAGCAGGAAAACATGTGTACAGAAACATCTAAGCGAGCTAAACAACTAATAGGAGAAAACCATCTATCAAATTGGGAGGGCTCTGTCGTGCTTTTCATATAAATGTATGGCATCATCCAAACTTCAGCCAATTTTCCTCCGTTTGCAACTAAATTTAGATCATCATATCGAAAAGGAGAAAAGGCTAATAGATGTTTAAATGAACGCATTAGAAGACAACTTCCGCAAATGCACAATAGATTACATTAGTAGACATAGTCCATCTTACACAGGATAATGAGACTTCCCATGTCAAATCTTTTCATCCGCAGTTGACAGCAATTAGCTTAAACATAGACAAGCATTAACTTGAATCAATAAGTGCAATTTATGAATTAACACAAAAATTAAACAGTATTGCTTCCACAGGATTAACCAGCAGCAGTTTGAAGCAAAGTTGGTCCAAAACAGAGCACTTCTATCATGACAGCGACAGACTGTCTTGTGTTATTGTTTTAAGAAAACTCAGGCATCATTTTGTGATACTAAGAGGTCGTTTGGTAATAGGAACACCGATTTTTTAGTGTTCCATGAAGGAAACAAGATCATGGAACGTTCCTATTACCATACACCTTCTAAAGGGCATTCCACATACGTCAACTTGCACCACCAATAGCGGTTGATCCTGACAAATTTTCCAGCTTACACCCCTTTCCTGAATAATTGATCATCCAAAGATCCTTGCACAACGAAAAAAATTAACCGATTTCAAGCTTCGTACATAATTCAATTTTGGGGATATTGATCATTCAAAGACGCAAAACCAAGAAAATATATAGATCCTGAAGACGAATTAGCGTTGATATTCATGAGATCACATGCTAAACTAATGGAGAAGGAAATTTTCTTGCAGGACTGAATCTCTCATACCGCTCATAGAAACAACCTAAAAACCGGAAAGAAATCCATAAAGATAGAAAAAGATAATCACTAATATTCGAGAAATTGAGTGCTTTGGGCACCTTTTAAGGGGCTAGCTTAAGTTCTTCAAATTGGAAGAGGTCAACACTTAGAAACCCAGGATCTGTGTTTATCCTAAACTGGTGTTTTAATCATTTCCCAATAAGATGAAATAAGAATAAGAAATAGAAACTCCAGAACCTAACAAAAACGTACATAATCAATCAGATTAATAAGCAAAAGCCCAGGAGAAAATTCTCATTTCTTAACTTCGCTAAAATCTAAGACAAAGTAAAAATCCAGAAATTCGTCCACACATGTTTCATCAGGAAATCACAACAAAGCAAGGCAAAGGCGCCTATCTTCATGATAAATGACCCAGATCGCCGTTTGCCCATTCATCTGAAAAATATTGTTGGATTTTAGTGCAGAATCAACTAACTTTCCTGATTCTAGAAAATGAAACTCGGAATCTCTTAACAAGCAACAAACAACAAACAACAAACAAAAGAGATACAGAGAGAGAGAGAGAGAGAGAGAGAGAGAGAGAGAGCCGATCAAATGGGAATGGATAACAAAATTTGTGGACAAGCAGTTCCCTTGTATTAGATACAAGAGAGAGAGAGAGAGAGATTGATCGGAAGGAAGGGGACAAACCTTAGTCGCTGTCGCTACTGTCGCTGCTGTCGTGGCCGTGTCCCTCGCCGTGCTTCTTATCCTTCTTCTTCTTCTTCTTCTCTTTATCTCCGTGTTTCTTCTCCTCGTGCTTCTCTCCCTTGTGCTCCTCCTTCTTGTGCTCTCCCTCACCCTTGTGCTCCTCCTTCTTCTTGTGTTCTCCCTCGCCCTTGTGCTCCTCCTTCTTGTGCTCCTCCTTGTGATCTCCACCGATGTGGAGCTTCTCCTCTATCTTATGGATGATCGACGACATCTTTCTCTCTTCTTATTCCTCCGTCCTCCTCCAGGCACCGACCGGAACTCGTAGAAATCGCCATTTATAGGCCATCCTTTGGGAGACATGTGGTATTTTTGGTCTAATCTTTCTATTTTTAGTCAATGGTGAAAAAGCAGGAACACCGCAGAATTCAGGAAGAAACTTTCTGTGATGACCCAACTCTTTACCTTTCTCTCAGAAAACGGGCTCCACATTTTAATATGTCATTCCACCGTTATATGTAAGTGGAGCACCATGACACCCACGTCGCCCTCATGACATCTTTATTCAAAGCTTTTGTCCCAAAATCTTGTTCCTTGAGTATTATTTTGCAAGAAAACTCACTCATCTACTGAGTGTTGTTTGTGATCTATGATCCAAAAGCATTTCCAAACTGAAAGGCGTGGCATCTATGAATATGATCCTTCCTTACCTTTTAGGCGAGATAAGGCTCCATGAGAATTTGCTGCAGAATGAGATATGGTCCTTATCTAGATGGAATAAAGTTTTCGTGCTGTTGATACGATAGTGACGATGAAGATATTTTTGTTTTTGTAGAACAGTACATAACATAAACGGGCACAGCACCAAGACGACTCCGAGCCCCGTTAGGTCAGATCCGATTAGGTCAGAGTCTAGGAAACTGAGTTTGGACCCAATCCGGACCCGTCGACATCCAGTGGGTTCATGGCTGAAAAAGTAGATGCCATTTTACGTGATTACCTGCAGTGCAGACACGACATGCGGCCACGTCTGTATCGTTTCCTGGAGCAAATAAGTGCCCATCACGATCTGCTACGTTTTCTAATGGCACGACCTTTCCTGTTCGTCCGCTCTGCATTCATTGCCATGAAAGAAAAATAAAATGCTTTTAGCTCGCTGCGTGTTTTATTTGCCATTGGTATTTGCAACATAATAGGCCCAAAAAATATATTTATGTAAAAATAATAGGTAATATTCTTTTTTTTTTCCGGTGACAAGCAAAACGCAAGTAATTTTATTTTAGAAGTTTCTTTGAAGAATTTTTATTTAGGGGACGACCTTTTTCTAAGGAGTTGTTGTTGCTGCCGCCGCTGATTGTGGTGCTCGTGAGTTCGTTCGGCCGTCCTTTTCTACAGTCTAACACTATATTGCCTTCCCTCTCATCCTCCATCTTTTTCTTCTTCTTCCTTCTTTCTTTCTCCCTTTTTCTTGCATGCGAAAAATCACCCTCAGGCGGGAGGAGAGTTAAGTAAGCCCCGATTATGAGCGTGGGTTCAGCTCCAACTATCCATAAACAAGGTCTGTTCCGTTACACCAACCCCTTGAGATCTATGCTTTTCTCTGGTTAGTCATCGAGATTGTGATGATCGAAGTCATGATTTTGCAAGAAGTTGATGTTTTAGCATTCATCAGAGAAACTCCAGTAGTTTGGACGTGCTGAAATTTGCAGATTCTGATGGTACGTATTTACGGCGTTGATTTCACACACCAAACAGCACAAAGACAAATAGTGAAAGATGTGACGTCGGCCTGAGCGTGCAACCCAGAAATCTTAGCTCTCGATCCGAACAAAAACAATATCCAGGCGGGCTCATGATTGCTGATGAAACTGCATGAATAAGAGTGGACGTTTTCAAAGCAAAGGAAACACCACACTAAAAAGACGTGTAGATAATAAGATATACATCAAACAACATATTTACTCCACTTCAATCTGTTTTCCATGATGATCCCACCTGCTAAATACCTCATGCCCAATATTTTTCTCCCCATGGTGGGAGAGGAAAAGAAAAAATGTTGGTCACATCTTTATTGAACAGAAGGTGTAGCTCAACAACCGTAAGTTCATCGAATTGCACCCAGCAAATTTGCTCCCTCCAACATCGCACCATCAGTTATCTAAATTTTCATGGGCATCATAGAAAATTAAACATTAGGGCTATTGCCAAAACAGATTTACAGATCAATTTTCAAGATATCATATAACCAGGTCATTTTCCAACTACTAACCGTTTCCCGCAGATCAACTTGTCTTAAGTATGCTCTCCGAAGATTTGCACCGCGCAAGTTAGCTCGATACAGCTTAGCACCCTGTCCATAGAATAAAAAACCGAACAAAAAGTCCGCGCAAATGAAACAAACTGGAAATCAAAGTGCATGAAACTCTCATTTTTCAATATTTATTTTCAGATCCCAGATGAATTTCTACAATGCTTGAGTCATCTGCAGTTAGCCTGGTTCTGGATTTTGTGGGACTCGAACTTTCAGTCTCTTGGACCAAGCTCAACAAGCTAGTCAAGTTACTGACTTCAGTTCCAATTCTTGACATTTTCTTAAGCCCGATCTGAGATGGGAATAGAATTAGTTGAAGTGGTACTCTACCTTTAAGTTTGCCCCTTCAAGATTTGCACCTTCAAGGTTGGCATCAGTCAGATCAGCAGTCTGAAAAGTAGGAAAGAAAAACCAAGCAAGCCAAATTAGCAAAACACCTCTCCAGTTGTAGCTATAGAAACAAGGTTACATAGCAATAAATGAGCTAAAACATATGTATATTTATATAAATCCCCTTAAAGAAGTACTTGAAAACGAAAATCTAGTGCAAAAGGATTTCATCAAGTTCCAAATATGATATACAGGGAAAACAAATCTCACATTGACTAAAGCATGTATCCTGATTAATAAGATGGTAGTGAAGTTTTTAAGGCAAATCACTAAAAATGCCCATGTACTTGTTCCATTTTGAATTTCTCATGGGACAGAGACTGTTGCCAAGTCAATGTCACGTTATATTAGAATTTCATAGCTCCTTTCAGTCGATAGGAATAGCAAACATAAATTATAGTTAGGTCTTCCACCTAACAAACTCAGGCAAACCAATCTCCATATTCTGTAAATAACAAAGAAATGTGGATTTGTGAACTTATTTATTCAATTTTAATTCCTTCTATTGGCTGCACCAAAAAGCAAAACTGAAGGAACCGAACCTGCAAATGTGCAGTACGAAGGTCAGCCTTGGAGAGGTCACAGCTCATCAAGCATGCATCTGCAAAAATGATGGGCAATGACACACAAATTCGATCAATAAGTTGAATTGCCTTTACTATTCTTAATGCAAGATGGAGCTGAATTATGCCCAAAATGTTCACAGAAATGATGCAAGATCAAGCAGCATGAAAACAAAGAGATTGCCTACGAAGGCAAACCCTAACTATGAAAATGGCATACTATGTCAAGAAAGGTATCCAAAATACAGTGGGCAAAATAGCGTAAGGATGGGACACAAGCAGACAAAGGAGATAGAAAAAAGCACATGAACGTGCAAAAACAATAACAACAAACAGGTAACGAGAGAATTTGTAACTTCACCTGCAAATGAACTAAAAAACAGTATTGATTGTAATAATCTACAAAAGCGCAGAAAATGAATATCATTAAATTAAAACTCTTAATGAAAGGAAATAGAAATTTGAAATCAACAGTTGCCTAGCTGATCTTCCAACATGGTTAAAGATATCTCATTCACTACCTATAGAAAATATGTGTGAAAAGGGACATTATTATCAAGAAAGTCAAGGTCATAATAATTACGTCCAATTGGGGAACCAGCTTAAACAAGAAAGCAACATGAGCCAAATGGCATGTACCTTGTAAATTAGCACTCTGAAGGCAGGCACGAGATAGTACCGCTCTTTGGAGATTTGCACCAGCAAGCTCACACCTTCCCTAGGCCAAAAGAATAAAGATTTAACAATGTTGATTGAAAAATCAGGATGTGAATAATTTAACAACCTGACTGAAAGACCCAACTGTCAAGTATGGTGGATCCCAACCCATCCCACACCGATCTGCATTCACACCTAAAAATGCTACTAACCAGGAAATTTGATGGTGTGGGGTACAGGAAAATAAACTCCTCAAGGTTTTCCAAAATCTTCAATGCATGAATGTACTATGGTCT
Source organism: Nymphaea thermarum (assembly GCA_011799765.1). Lineage (NCBI taxonomy): Eukaryota > Viridiplantae > Streptophyta > Magnoliopsida > Nymphaeales > Nymphaeaceae > Nymphaea > Nymphaea thermarum. The sequence continues at coordinate 947,621 of JAANDH010000007.1, read as the reverse complement.
TTCCCTGCACACAAACACAAGCCCTCGCATGTTGGTCCCCAAGTTTGGGTGTCAAACTTGAATCTAATACAACTTGGCTCAAAACTGACTTGACTGCACAGTGTGGCGAATCTCACTGGCTTCGATTTGCACCTATAAAGCTATGAACCAAGACACTTAGTAGTATGGGACATGGCTATAATCCTCCAAGAGTTCTCAAAATCTTCAATTTAGGGCTATGTCAAATCCTTTCCTCATATCGGGCATCACAAGTATCCACCATAACAGATCTTCAACTACATACATGATATCCAAGACAAAATAATATATTCAGTAGCCAACAATAATTTTAATCTGCCACCAGCAATATTAGGATATTTACCAAACATAAATGCTCATAAACAGATTATGCACGAAAATAGCAGCAAAAAATTAAGAAAGAAAAATCAAGATACCAAGATATACGTTTCTCAAGTGTCCCAAAAATGAAGTTCAGCTTGTATACAGATCAACATATGCATGCACATTCAAGTGTGTGTGTAATGAGCTCTCCCCTTTCAAAACTCAGACACATGGTTTGCACAACTCCCATTACCATCTACAGTCCCCCCTTTCCCAGGTAAAACTTGATTCTTCTACACCATAATGATCCAAATTTATTGTCAAGCTCCCAAAAAGTTAACTTTGATCATGCATGCAAGTAAAATGAGTGCTTAACAAAAGCAAGTGGTATCATGTTACTTCTGCTATATCAAGACATTCTTCCATCAATGAATCGTATTCAAGCACATGACGTAACATAAAAAACCAAAATGTATGATGTTCATGAAAACAGGATTCGAATCTTACTCACGTAATGTTGCATCTTGGAAAATGGAACCCGCAGCATCAACATCCTGTTGAAGGTGTGAAGAGAAAATGTTAAGAAAATGGGCTACACCCAGACTATCAAACAGAGATAAAGACTTCAAATACTATAAACTAGAGAAGGATGCTGACGTAAAATTTGTGGTGGAGCAAGAAAGGCTAACGACTATAGTCATTCAATAAACCAACCCGGAATTTAGCAGCTTGCAGATTAGCACAAGAGAATAGCACACCATGAAGACGTGCAAAACTGAAGTCAACAGCAGAAAGGTCCTGTAGAAGTAGACATAATTCTTAAATTGGAATAATGACATAAAAACTAAAATATGCAATCAGCACTAAGTTAAAATTGAACCTACAACAATTCCAGCAGAATAATCATGAAGATCAAAACATTTGCAGTTATCATAATAATCATAGGCAAAATTTTATCATGTAAATTGAAGGTTCCTCAATTCAATTCCATTAAGATATGCCCTCATGTCTCAACTTACCAATTTTGAGAGATCAAGCCCAGAAAGATTGACGCCCCGCAACCTAACATGTTCTGATTGTATGCATTTGATAACATCTGTGCGTGTCAAATCAGTTCTGATGTCATCTTCCACTTTCTCTTTGTTTAGGTGATTATGTATGTTCTCCATAAGTCCCTGAAGTTTTAAATCATGAAAGCAGTCCATAGTCAGCATCAAGCATCAAACTTTTTAGCTACTTCTCATAAAATGTCTAAATAAAAGGCCAGCAGCAAATTACTGAACATAAGTTTCCCCTCAAGAGTACATATTCCAACACTAGACAGACTTAGCAAACAGCCATATGCACCCTATTGTGACATAACATAATTTAGAAAACCAATCTCAGACACCATTATAAACCAGTACAAACACCTACCTAGTGCGTGGTAAGGTATATATCTAACTACTCAGGATCCAAATATGCAATGCCAAGAAGCGTCCATGCAATATGAACATATACGTATCCACAAACATGAAGATTGCCACAAGGACAAACGTATGATCAAAACTTTATAGCAAAAAACTGATAAGAAAATCTACAACAAAATATTCAAATCGACAAATCCACTTTTGACCAATGCAAAAATATATACTCTTCTAAATAGTAGAGTACCCGTGTCGACACGACCAGACACAAGTACAGGTACGGCATTGGACATGGGTTGTGTGCATTTTTGACCGACTTGGGTGTGGTCAATGCACCCAAGAACGAGTTTATCCAATTTTGGACTCGGTCAAACTTAACCAAGTCCAAAATTGTCCAACATTTAAGGTTTCCCTTTTTCATTTTTATTTTTACACAATGAACTCAAAACAGCCTTCCGAAGCTGTTCTGACTTTTCCTGTACACAATAGAAAGCTCAACTGCCTCAAACGTGCTACCTAACCTGATATCCCATGTCTGACAAGATTTTCCGGTGATCGGCGGCATTCTTTGGCAAGGAAGAGGCTTTCTCCAGTTACTTGTAGACACACACACACACACACACACACACACACACACAAAGAAGTGTCCCCATACCCAATCTTTTTAAAAGTGCTCTGCGCCTGTACCCATACTGGTGCCCGCACCTGTACTCATACCAACATCCACATTGTACCCATGTGACTTAGTTTTTGTCTATAGTTATCAAGCAAGAGATAGTAGTCTGCAAAAGCTCCATCTACTCAAAGAAGGCCACATCATATATACATACTCTTTTGAGGACTGGGAGTGAAAGTTAACCAAGCCTAAAAATTTGATGTCTTAAATCCCAATAAATTCTATTTAGGCATCACAGTCTTTACATAAAACATGAGAATTTCATAAGATCATAGCAAATTACCATTAGACATAAAAACACCTAGTTTAATTTTGTATGGTCCTACGATTAAGATGCAAAATTAGAAATAAAGACAAACCAGTGAACCAAATGACCCATCTTTACTCCGATTAGTATTTTCTACATGCATGCATTATTGCAGTTTTCCAGAGTGTCAGATGTATGGAAGTCCACTTTCCAAAAAGGCTAGAACTATTATAAGAAGATAAAATTACATTGTCCATACTCAACAAAACAAGAGGCATGCAAAACCACTCTAAGTCTAAACAGTTCCATAAAACTAACATGTTTAGCAACATGGAAAACAAATTGTGATATAGACTCAGGTAAACATCTCCACAAGGAAAAAACCAATCCAATCAAATTATAAAAAGCAGGAACTAGGGAAACTTGAGAGGGAAACAACCGTGACTTACAAAAGAGTAGCACTTACAAGCAGCTGATAGTATTCAGCTTCTCGAACAAGCTCCGGATATTCAGAATCTTTAAGAATAGGAACTACACCATCCCTCAACCAGTTCAAGATATGCCTAAAATGTGTCCCATCCCTATCAACAAAGATATAACCCTGCAGAGGATATATTTAGGAAGAGAAATTAAGAGATTCCTAAAATTATGGACTTTACTTAGACTTATCCTGGAAAGGGACAAATTAACAAAGTTCAGTACAGCAGTATAAGATGTTCCACAAAATTTCTATAGCCACCTCACAGTTGCATTTTCCCATGCATATTTGGTACATTTAGGAACGGCTCTAGTGATGAAAATGAAAATGAACATGAAACATAAAATGTCATACTACTGAACGCTGCTAGATATAACAAGAAAACTGATCTATGAACATCTGGATTTTGATGTGGAGATGAATAGTGTAAGCTGGAAGTGCTTCTTCCTGTCCTCTCAAGCTGCATATTCCTCACCGTATTCCATATTTCCAGATGACAGCGCAATGGAACTTAATAAGCGCGAATAAGATCAGCACGTATGTTACTGATTATTACCTTTATATGCAAAGAGATGACAAAGAGTAAATACAGCTTACTAGCAGAAAAATAATACGATGGTACTACCTCATGATGATAACCGCTCAGAGTGTGCCTCCCACTAAACATTGCTGCAAGCATCGAGTCTGGTTCACGTTGCGTTAAAGTCTCTATCGTAGTTGAATATTTCTTCCCACCTATGAAAAAACACGAAAGATTTAGCTAATAAAAAATTAATCCATACATTGAAAGAAATTGTAGGACCACTTCAACTAACTGAACTAAAGCTACTGCAATTATATGTTTTTTTGACCTAACTAAACAAGCGAGAAAAATTGATTTCCCATCATGCTCCACCATACATCATTCCCAACATATCCTATTTATGGCTGCATAACAAACCATTGGAAAAAAAAAGAAAAAGAAAGAAAAAAAAAGTAAATGTATAGGCCAGTCAAAATGATTGTACTGCTTCTGCTTAGTTGAAACATTTTTCTCTGTTCAAAAACTTCTTGGGGTTCGTGTCGGAGTGGAGCCACAAATCCCACCGTCCGACGCCAGGAAGTTGCAAAGCCAGATCTCCGACTTCGAACATACAAAAACAACCAGAATGACCCGTATCCTCTCACACTTCCAACGAAGAAACACGCGACGCATTAACAAGAGCTACACAGCAAAACCGAACATCCTGATTCACCAAATGAAGCTACCATAAATAAAGTCAAAAGCATCAAAACATTTTTCTTCTGTTATAAAAAGGAAAAACTAAAATGGAACCTTTTGACTTCATCACTAAGTAAACTGCCCCTAATTTTGATGTCCATGTGAACTGCGAAGAAACCACGGGGAAAACTTGCACACGTTTCACAAATTAAAGGAAAACGAAATGAAACAAAAGAGAGGTACAATTAAGCAGCGAAACTCACCGATATCCAGACGAATTACCGAAGGGAACTCGGTACCCATCACTGGTCCGTCGATTTCGAAGACCTACTGCAGAAATGTACTCGAGAAATACCGCCAACTAGGGAGGGGGAGAAACGTACAAATGATGAAGAAATAAGGATACAGATTCGTTGAGCTTCCACATATGTCTTGGAGCTTATTGAAGGGGAATTATACACGGACAACAATTTTCATTAATAGTCTATGAATTTTCTTTATCTACGGAAACATGCTTTAGCTTTCCAAATATCACATTTGACTACTCTGTTAAGTGTTAACGACTCAAGCGAAGGTAAAGCACCGACACCTTTTCCTATTTAACACAATACTAAAGCACATGCCTAAACAAAAGATACGGGTTAGGAAAAGTATGCTACTAAAAGAACTTCTTTATGAATTTTGTCATATAAAATGAGATTCTTCATTGCAAAATTGACGCGCAATTGGCTAATTGTCAGATTATTTATAAAAAAAAATATTGAATAGAACAAACTTGATCATCAAAAGGATCAATAGATTTGGATTCTTCAAAAAATTCACATCTTTAGTGTTATACAATTACATGTATGAAACAAGATATACCCATTTGAATTTGGGGTAGCCAATGCATATGCATTTTACAAACATATTATTCAATTTCTGGATTTGGATGTGGATTTTGACATGTATTACAAACCTTTGGATTTTGACATGTATTACAAACATCCAAAATATTGACATGGATCTAGCTAGTGTGGTTCTTATTTAACTCAAGAATGTTACCTTTCACCTCATGCGTAGATAATGAAATCTCATTCGTTCTCAAATAATACCTTACTTAGTAACACACTAACATAATTGGATCCTAAAAGTAAACAAATATCATAATACCATTGGACCCAATAAAAAAGCAAACCAAATTTCATCCAATATCATTTTAGTGCTACATAATGTTGTCTTGCATCTCATGAGCATGTACGCAAAACAATTTCCTTCACATGGAAGAACACAAAAAATATCATTAAGCATCACTTTATAATGATTGAATCCCAAAAGCAAGTAACAATAATATTTTGGATCTAAAAATAGAAATAGGACTTGTTTCAAAAGATCCAAAACCAGTCTATCCATATGTAAACCAATCATGAACCAATGTCAATCAACGTGGATCATAAAACAACAATTAGATCCAACCCCATAAGCTAAAATAATATAAACATTCAGATCAATATTAGCATGGATTGAAACACATCACTGTCCACAATACAACTAACATGGATTTAAAACACAAATGATCCACATTGAAGTATTATTTAACACAATGCAACAACAGTATTTGACCTTTGAGATCACGCAGGTCTGGATCCCTACTTGTCCATCTTCCTTAAAAGCAAATAAAATCTCATATACTAACATTTTAGTGCCACAGCTATCAAAGTAAAAGCATTCTTACTAATATAGATTTCAGTTCCAGCGTGTCATATTACACCTCTTGAGCAGGTTAAAGAAAAAAAATTCATGATCATAAAAAAAAGAGCGAATAAAGCCTTATTCAATAGTGCTGTAGAAAGATTTGGATTCAGAAAGACAGCAAATATCACAATATGATTGGATCAAAAATCAAACATAATAACATCTATTGGATCCAATACAAATAGGACGTGTTTTTTTTACCAATGTCAAACAAATTATAGATCTGAAATGTCAAAATAAGATCCAATTCCATCAGCTAAATAGATATATGGATTCAATCATGTCAACAAGGATCCAAACATAACAATATGAAAAGAATCGTCAATACGTTCTTAGAACAAGTTCACATTAAAATAACATCTAGCTCTATCGTTTCTTTCCTTCCCTCGTTCTTTCCCTCGCAAGTTTCTTGCATATTAGCGTTTCCTTGTCTTACATGATTTTTTTCTTTCGTTGGTATAAGATTGTGGTGCAGATTCCTAGAACTATGGCATCTTTGGAACGGCGGCCTGAAGAATTAAGAGATAATATGCGGTTCGAAGTTGTCGATTAAAATTGCAATGAATTATTGGGTGATCACGAGGTATTGGGAGGGAAAGAACGAAGGAAGGAAAGAAAACGATAGAGATAGAACTACCGCAACATATACTGTAGCTTAAGGGCATGTTGAATCCCTTCAATATGATCCGCTCTTACTTAAATAGCTCCATCAGTGTAATTCACCTATAAAAGGAAAGAATGGAAGAAAGAATGGTTAAAGAAAATTGAAGGACAGGAAAGGAGAAAGAAGAAAATGACTCGAGAAGAGTAACTGTACAGCTCTACCATATTGCTTAGGAACATGAATCTTTCTCGTTCCAGTTGCCGCCTGATTATCTTGCGAGTCGCTGTGGTCAGTTGGCGTCTCATCTTCTCAATTCTTGGGGCGTGATCTCTTGCCCATGCTTCAAAGATTATATCTCCTGCAGCTTTTCATAGCTGTTCTAAGTTCTCCTGCACACAGTAGAAAGCTCAATTGTCTCAAGGTGCTACCCAACTTGATTTCCGGTGTCTGGCCAGATTTTCCAGCAAACAGCGGCATTCTCCGGCCAGGCAGCCGCTTTCTCCAGTGAACACAGCTTACTCCTGACTGTTTTTTTAGTTTATGTTCCTTTTGTTTCAATTCTTTTTTCAGTTTTTCCTTCTCCTGTCATTTTCTTGTTCTTCTTCGTTCCCCCCTCTTCCTCAGTTTCCTTCATGTTTTTGTAGTTTTACTAATATTTTGTTTGAATCGAGCTGTAAAATCCGTGGCTGTTTCGGGTTCATGTATATATGTAAGTGTGGAGTCTATGAACTGTGGATGCATGGATATGATTATTGATCTTATCATCTTGTGACTTCTTTACGTTTATATATATATATTTTTATGATTTTATCAGATTTTCTTCATGTTTATCTGCTAGTGTTGTTTTATCATATGAATACGAAGTTGTTCGTTTAGAACCTTATTATCTGAGTATATCAGCCACGCCCCCCATGTCCAAGCTTTTCAAAAGTGATTAACACCGCACCTGCACCTGTACCATGTGACATAACTTGTGCTTTTCAAAAGTGATTAAAACTCTACCTACTCGAAGAAGGCACTTTGTACAAGCACGAAGTTTTCCAGAGACGTATGCAAGTCCACTTGCCAATAAGGATAAAACTATTATAAGCGATATATACAATTAACCAGTGAAACTCACCGACATCCAGACGATTTCGAAGACATACTACAGAAATGTATATCTACAGAAACCTGCTTTAACTTTCCCCGTATCACGTTAACTACTGTGCCGACGTCTCAAGTGAAGGCAAAACATCAACACCGTTCAAATAACGTCAAAAACAACCTTTTCTAGATTAACACAAGACTAACAAAAGATATGGATTAGGAAAATGTGCTACGAAATGATTTCTTTATGAAGTTTGTCACGTAAAATGAGATGTGATCAAAGATGCAGCAGCATGACAGCATTTCCAAGACGCTGCTACAATCGTGAGGGAAGTCTAGAAAGGCAGAGAACATAAGCATACGGATTCTCAATTATGTCATGCAAGTTGTCTCCAGCTTATCATATAAATAAGCTCGTTGCCGTTGGTTGTTTTGTTTGTATCATTCACCAACTTGAAGCACGCATTTAGACTTGTCAATGTACCCATAAAAGAATATGAAGCACAAGATTAAATGAAAGGCTTTTGTAGCTAAGTATCTAATAAAGTGAAATGAGTGACAACATTCACTCTTCAAAAGAATTGAAAATATTGGCGAAATGAACGAGGACCTGATTCATAAAGTTAACCGAACAAAAGGGTCCCACTCTCCCTTAAACATTTATTGCTATGACCATGTTTAACCAAAACGTTCATAAGTTCCCTCTCATTGTCCGGGCTCAGTTAGCGGGACCGAACGGGCCGTTCATCTCACAGATGGACGGTGTTCGTGGGGGCACTACTGGAGGGATTCTTGGGGTGGAAGTTGCCCCGGAGCCCTTCATGCAAGGGAAGTTACACGCGCGACGACACGTTGCTTTCTTCTTCGACACGTAGTTCCTCCCCTCCGTGCGCTGGTGCCCACCTCGCTTCGATCATTTTGGCAATCGTCCTGTTCCATTCAGAGCTCAGGAAAGCCAGGTGAAGGCTGCTTCTCCTTTCCCTCCTCCCATGGAGCTGGAACACCTCTCAGCCGTTGCCAAGTCCGTCGTTTCTCGATCCTCAGAGTAAAGTGTTCTTCTTCTTCGTTCTCTCTCTGTCTCTCGTTTTTTGTTGACCAAGCTCAATAACATAAAACAAAAAATATATTTTGGATATCATGGATCATGAAATGCATGGATGCAGGCCGACTTTTGAATGCGTTAAATTTAATGATAAGTAACATTTATTTGCATGTCTGCCTCTGAGAGAGAGAGAGTGAGAGAGATCTATAACTGGGTAAGGTGCCAATCTAAATTTCACATCGTTACGGGCAACGCAGTGATTGACAACAGAAAGGACGTATACTACTCTTTCACTAACCCTGCATATTTTTTGTGGATTAATGCAGGATTCTAGATACCTCTGTGAGTGATTTTGTAGATAGTTTTGAGAAAGGACTAATAAAGGTTGGAACAAATGAGAATGGAAGAAAACTGATTGAGTTCTGCTGCTCAAAGGTTGTCAGTGTTCTATGTCCGTTCATAGATGAGAAGATAAAAGATGGGTATTTCACCAGGCTTACCTTCGATATGATGCTTGCATGGGAGAAGCCTAGTTCCATTGATGAACGCCCTCACGTGGTCTGTTCCATTCCCATTCTTAAGTTACTCCTACGGTTTTACCTTGTGAAACAATATGCCTAAAAAAGTTTGCTTTTCAATGATTTCCTTTTTTCCTGTTGTGATAAAACATGGAAAGTAGACATAGATATGATATCTCCCTGTAGCGTGTAGCCGATGTCCTAGTGGCATGATTTTTCGAAGCCGTGGGTCACTCTGGTGATGGGGTATTCTTTTAGTGGGTATTAGCAGCTGAAGGGTTCCCTTCTTGTCTTAATTGGTTTAGGAAAGCATAGCAAAGGAGCACGAAGAGAAGAAAATGCCACCAGGAATAGTGGAACCAGATGAAGATATCCCACTATTCTACTCGGATTTACTGCCACTGCTTGTATGTTCCTCTTCTTAGACTTTTGTTATTTGTAATGTAAATGCCCTTGTTTTTAGAAAAATATGTACAGACAGTGAACTGTGAACGTAGCCGCTATTGATTTTTGTGAATTTGATGAGATGCGTGCTCTGGAGTGTAGGCTAACCTTGACCGTTCACAGGTCGATGAGAAGCTCAATGTCGGTGAGGATGCTTTTGCGTGGCTGAGCTCCGTGCTTCCTCTGGCTGCAGATATTGCAAATGCGCGTTTCGTTTTTGAGACGTTGGCAGCACAAACTGCAAATCGACTTCATTTCCCAGCCTATGATAGATATCTCAGGGAGATAGACAAGTAAGAATTCCATGTCTTTGACATCAGCAGCAAAATCTGTTACTGTTGAACACATCGATAGTGTTACAGGTAGGAGATAAGCAGCCTGCTGTAAACGGTATGAAGGTTGTCACTGCCAGTCCTGAGCTTTTTTTGTTTGTGGGCTATAAAAATTTCACTTTTCAATCACTAGTTGCAGAACTTTAATAATCTTCATGCAGCTGTCTATCGAATTTCCAATTTGTTTAGGCCTACCTTTTCTTTAGATAAATATATTAGAACTAGCAAGTATTTTTTTACTTAAGACAGGATCAACAGTGAATTGTGGTGTACACATGCAACACCTCCACGGTCCACGCAAAAGCAGCTGAAGAGACCCATTACTTGTTTTTGATAAATTGAATTGATCAGTTTGCGATATTTGTAGCCAAGATAAAAAGAAGAGATAAAGATGAAGTGAAAGAAATGTAAACTAACTCATGTGCAGGAGCATCAAGAAACTGCCCCAGCAAACAGTACCAAATGGAGCTGAGCTCAGAGATGACGAATTCATCCTGCATGTGGAAGGAACTGCATCGACGCAACGAGTTGTGAGGCACATAGGAGGGACAAGCTGGCCTGGTACGTGGGGAACATCATTGCACATTTAGAGATTGATATGTGAGAAAATGCATCAGACCATGCATAGAGTTGCAGTTGCCGGAAAAGAAAATTTTCAAAAATACAGGCAATACTCAGATAGAAATTTGGTTTGATTCTTCTTTAAAATTTTCTTGTGCATCTAAGTTGTGGTCCTCATATAGGGATCTGACAGTTTGGCTTCCCAAATAAGAGGAACAAAAAAAATGTTGCAACCTAACAGTAACTGATTTAGTTGCTGCTAAAACCAATTGACTATCATCGATTAGTGCGTTATGTTGATTATGGTTCTTGACAAACCATGAAAGGCAGTTAAGCTGTAAAAGCAAGTTCATCCATATCAAACGTCCAGTTCAGCAGCTGGATTTAGTTGGATCATATGCTATTTATATATTATAATGTTCTAATCCAATGTTCTCTATTTGATTTTGCAGGACGGCTTACACTAACAAACTATGCTCTTTACTTTGAAGCATCTGCAGTGCTTTCCTATGAAAATGCCTTGAAAATTGACTTGTCAAATTCAGAAGTGGGTCACCAAGTAAAGGCAGCATCTACAGGTCCTTGGGGTGCTCCTATTTTTGACAAAGCTATGGTCTATGAGTCCACTCAGTTGTGAGAATCTCTCTCTCTCTCTCTCTCTCTCTCTCTCTCTCATATGGAGGGCACGTCCATGTCTATGTGGATAATCAAGTATCTCTTATGGAGGGCACATTCAAGTCAAGATCTTAAATCAACTGGTGAACAAGCTGCATGAAACAATGCAAAGAGTTCTGCTTCGACTGTGCTAACTTGAAAGCAGATGAGTGATAATCATGTTTGCTTTTTATACCCCTCCTGCAAAATACCACAAAATCCAGACTAGATAGTAGGATGGGAATCCATTACCTCAAGCTTATTCGCATGCTTGTCCAACCCGTTTAAGTTGGTTGCTTTTTTGGCATATTGTATACCAATTCTCTGAATTCTTTACCTTTGTGATGGAAGTTAGCTGAAATCGACTTGCTTGTCTTTCTTCTTTTGCTTTATAACTCTCACTAGTTTAATCAAACTGGCAGGCCTGAAGCTCTAGTATTGGAGTTCCCTGAACTGACGAGCTCCACAAGACGTGATCATTGGCTTACCCTCACAAAAGAAATCATTTTGTTGCATCAGTTCATATCAAGATACAAGATAGAGGCTACCTACCAAAGGTGGGAGACACATGGAAGAACAATACTGGGGGTTATAAGGCTCCATGCAGCAAGGGAGATGCTCAAGATATGCCCTCCCCCACCATCCAACTTCTTGATCTTCACCTTGTTTGAGGAGCTACCGAAGGGGGACTATGTTATGGAGGAGCTTGCTAATGAGCTTAAGCAAATGACAGAGATTGGTCTGTGCAGTGTAACTTCATTGCTAAAGGGTCTCAATTTGGTCCATCCCAAAGTTGTAGACATGAACCTTGGGGAAGTGTTTGATGAGACTCTGGCTGATGACGGTGGTGATGAAAAGTCACCTCTTGAGACCAAGGTAGAACAAGCGAGAGAAGAAGCAAAAGATATCAGAATTGCAAAGACAACTATTGAAGGATTGAAGGAAGAAGGCATTGCTGAAAGTCTTTTGGTCACTAAGGTATATGTGGTTTTGGATGAAGTCTTTGCAAACTTGGTAGAAGCTTGCTTTCTGGAAGCAGGTCAAGTGGACAGCCTTATACTGCATCTGGTTGCATAATACAAAGGGATATAAAACGTACCACTCAGACAAGAATAATTATTCTGCAACTTGACTGATTAAAACTGAATCCTGCGCCCAGCTAGCTAGTTTACAGCTGATACTAAATGTAGTCAGATTTGCATTGTTAGCTAGATTGGCATCGGATTCATATAAGGACCTTGACCTAAATTTCAAGTCTAGTTCAGGTTTCGATAAAAAATATCAGAAGATGCGATGGTCAGACATTTGAACTGAAACTTGTCTTGATATTTTCATTCTTCTTCTTTTAGAATTATCAGTATAGAACTTTTGTTGACAAGCAATACACTCATTTTTCTATAGGAGTTGCTACGTCCACTGCAGAAGCTCTCACCTTGGCTACACGAAATTCTAGAATGGGAGAAGCCAGTGGTCACAGCTCTCCTGATTTCCATGCTCATGTTGGTGGTATACAAGTGAGTAAAAGTGTAAAACTTTGAAACTTAAGGCTTTGATACTTTTATCTTATATTTTCTACATAGATCACATCTTGTACATGCATACACTCTGGTTTAAATTATTTCCTGTGCATATTTGTTCTATTCTAATTTCAAGCTGATCCCATGATGCAACTTTACACAACATAAGTAAATTTAAGGATGTGATTTGCTCTGAAATGAGAGCTAGTTGTCTCCAGTCACAACCTCAAATTCAGAGAGAAATGGGCAGCGTTCCAAAATCCAGATCTTCATGCATACCAACATTCGATTTGGATGTGAAAAGCAATACATAGCTGTGTGCAATTTTCTATAGGATTCAATTTTCTTCATGAATCAGATAAGTCGAACTCAAATTTTGTTGTACATTGCCCTCACATCTCAGATTGGCGCCCGTTTTCAAGTATAATGTTAACAGAAGTATATGTTAGCATGCTATATCCAAACTACTGTTGCCTGATTGTGGGCTCGCAGATTTAGGTATAAGTTATAAAGCAAGCGTGATGTAGAAAAGTACGTGTTTCTCTCATAGGAAAGAATCAGCGAAAGTCTATCGGGCCATTTAAATGGACCTGATCCCTGTAACCAATCAGTAAGTCAAGTTTTCATGGTTAAAACTCTCAACGTTGCTGCATGGATTTCACAGTGGAGCCTGCATAAGTAAAGCTGGTGTGTGGTTTTTCTTATTAGCTGTTGATTTCTGTAAGATCCGGTCCAGTTACACCTGGAGTTTCACCCACATGAGAAAACTCTAAGGGTTGCACTAGAATCTCAGAGGCTTGCAAGGCTAATAAAATGTTCTTTGTACCTATTTTATTTGAGATGGAAGGAGGTGTGTTTCTGGTCTTAACATTTTGAAATACAATGCAGGGAATGGATAGGTTATGCAGTATCCACTTGCGTATTGCTTATGATAGGACTTCAACTCGGGTTGAGGCACAAAAGAGTAAGAGATGAACACGATGAAATCATAGTAAACCTGAGTATGGATCAGCCAATGATGGAGACTGTCATTTCGGCTCAACATGCACTAAATCAGTTCCATTCTTTCATGCAAACTACAAATATCACGTTATTAAAGATCCACTCCTTGCTGATCTCTAAATCTCAGAAGGTATATTCGATTTTAGCAAGTAAATACATGTCAGTGTCGTGATTCCAGTTGTGTCTGTGTGTGTGTGTGTGTGTGTATTTTTGCATGCTTGCATGTGTGTATGAGAGACAGAAAGTGTATTCGAGAAAGTTGATCAACTCTGACACTTAAACCTGAACATGGTTTATATGTCCAAGAGTTGAGGTCGTTGAAGTTTCATCATCTGGAGATTCTGGTACATGGTAGTCGATATTTGTTGGGTGGTACTCGTTTTGAGATGTTTCTCGTAACATGTTTCTTTTCCCTTATAACTAATGACTTTCTGTATGTGCATTTTCTTGCAGCAATCCAACGTTCTAATGCTGACGATGGCTTGGATGGCAATAATGTTCGCGGTGCTGCCATTTAGATTGGTCCTAATGGCGTGTATATTATGCTGTTTCTTGGCCAAATATGAAGCCAAAAGATCGAGACCTGGCTTTATTCCTGGTTCTGGTTCTATAAAGAGGAGGATAAAAGAGTGGTGGGATTCAATTCCTGTTACTCCTGTCCGCACCATCAGTTGAATACTTTGATTTTTATATTCTAATGTTAAAAGTACGTGAGTACCATTTTTGTTCCTGTAGCATTGAACATGGAAGATGTGATAGCGATGGTAGTGAATTTCTTCGTATTGTATGAAGTAATGTCAATTTTCAGATATATGCCGTTAGACGTGTTTGGAAGACTTCCCATTTTCCACATTCTATGCTATTCCCTGGAGGCTATATGCTTTGCGTGGAGGAAGATTAATGGATACGATTCTCTGGCAGTAAGGTTGGTTTCACCAGTACTCAAGTGACCAGATTTTGTTCCTGACATTAACCTTCACATGTAAACATGTTTATAAGGTGCTTTTAAGCCGCTTACGGCGAAAACTTAACAATCAGAATTCGACGAACATCTGCAGTAAGGGAATATGAGTGACTCTTTGGCTAGATATCAAGATTTTCCCAGGAAGAAGGCAACGATCTCTGAAAGAGAGATCAGATAACGAAGAAGCAAAATAGCTAGAAAATGTAATACTGGGCCCAAGATATGTTGTTAGGATGAAGTCATGCATCATTTGCAGGGCGTTGACACTGCGGTTGAATGCCGCCATACATTTTTGTGAATTTATTGTTGGACAAATTTTGCAGTTATTGGTAGGCAATGTGTGCATTTCTTTAGAGTCCTAGATAGAATGTCTTTTAGATCCAGCGGTTAAATTTTAACATGGGCGTGTAATAGATATAACTGCCCAACTTTTGAGGGAACAGGAGTTAACAATTCACCGCTTGACGTGAAGACTCTTTTTATTCTCCTTGTTTCCAGAGGTTTAGGCTGCGTCTGGTTCTGGGTAAAAAGGCTAAAACCTCAAACCTGCTAAAACCTCAAACCTGGGATGGATAGAAAGACTGATTCTGGGTAAAAAGACTAAAGACTAAAACCTGTAATGGATAAAAAGACTAAAACCCGCGCAAGTAAAGAGGCTAAAAACTGACAGTCATTTAATTTCCTGGCCAGATAGATCCTTATTTGCCTTCAAAGAGGGAATGAGGACCATGAACGAGCAAATAAGGATTAAGGTAATATCAGATCCAGGTATATATGGCCATTGATATTCCTCAACATCTTAAATATTATACTGTTCCCCACCCATTCCCAATCTGGGGATTTTAATCTACCAATTTGAAGAGCAGAAGGGCTAAGGTCTGAAAGCGGAATATGACTTTGTTATCAATTATAACTATTCAAATCTAACCAGAGCACTTGAGCTGATGGATCCTGGCCTGCGTACTCAGCTTCAGCTCATGCCCTCAGCATTTCTACTCCTTATATCTGGGATACAAGAAAGGCCTCAATACATGTTTATATGGCCTACTGAAAATTGCGAGTCTGGGAGATATTTTTGCGGAGGATTCGTGATCTGTGGGATTCAAACAGGGCGCTAGTATATTTTTTCTAGTTTTTATTTATTTATTTATTTTCGCATATAAAAATCAATGATTGATTCATTGTCTCATCTACAATGAAAAGTGCCCTGCTTTTTAATTGACAAGTAACTACTGTGTTTATTCTTTAATTTTATTGAAGGCAATCTCCCTGATTTCTGGGTTTCGTTGTCATGAAAAATTTTCCCATATGTGGATTGTATATTTTTCTGTCGCCTTTGGTGTAACTCAGATTTTGTGATCTATATATATATATATATATATATATATATATATATATTGATGATCTTGACATCCATGAAGTTTCAAATTGTGGTGGTGCTTACCGGTTTTTTCTTTCGTTGCAGGTGTGACATAGAAAACTGCTATAGCCTGAACAAAGGATCATGAAACTGCACTGAAGAGCTTCCAGCGTGCTGTTCATTTGGACTTGCTATTTACTCATGGACATACACTCTGCGGCCATGAGTGTGGATCTCAGCTGATGTTAAACCAATTTTCTTATGTAATGCTAGCTTACAAAACAGCTTTAAATCATTTTTTTACAGAATCCGCCAATGGAAAGTTTGAGTTTGCTGAGCGTCACTTCGGAGTGCTTTCTCCAGATAAATTCATGCTCCTCTTTTCTTATGTTATGTATGGTTGGCTTTCTCGTGCTTTAAGTTGTGTTCTTGTAATGGCTGGTGGATATCTTCATAGATTATGCGCTGTTTGTGGATTAGCTCACAGCCTTGAGGTGGTATCATCCTTTGGTACATTTCATATCCGATTGCTGCAGTACTTGAAAATAATGAGGCTGCATGTATGTCGGTAGCCGCGACATGTTCTAATTTTTTTTGTTCTCAATAAGAGATCGGTAAGATGTTTAATTTTTTTTAGTTTGGATATCAAATCCTTAGCTGCATCTTTCTAGACAACTGTACACACATTTTTTTGAAAATTTTCCTTTCTTTTTGGTTCTCTGGTTTCCCTGTTTTACCGTGTATGTTAGAAGGTAAATATGATTATTTTGATGTGGATTCTTTCTCTTTTTTCTTTTTTTGAACTGGAATTTGCTGCCCAACCTGCTTATGCCTTCAGCTGTTCTGGTCCGAACTCATTTGTATGCTGTAATGGAAGAAGGGTACCTTCGATGGGAGCTTTCTAGGAGGAAGCATATTCAACCGGCTAACCTGGGATTCAAAACAAGGTCTTAACTCAGTGGAGGGACCGTATATCTTCCAATGCTGGTTATTTGTGAATATGCCAAAGATGGAACTTTTAACTTTTTGCAGAATTTTCATTTCTATTCGGCCTAAGTTCTCTAGCCTTCATGATTGCCTACGGAATTATGTCATACATGTGAGACGACTTGCATTTTGGTGTTTAAGATGTGAATAGATGAGCTACGGTCTAAATCCTTCAAGATGAATATGCCAAAGATGAAAGTTAACTTTTTGCAGAATTTTCATTTTTATTCGGCCTAAGTTCTCTACCCTTCATGATTGTCTACGAAATTATGTGATACATGTGAGCCGACTTACATTTTGGTGTTTAACATGTGGATAGATGAGCTACGGTCTAAATCCTTCGAGATGAAGACGCTAGCTTACGTTCCTTGTTCGGCCCACCCTGCGATTCCAAGGAGACAAAAAATATGTGAAGTTAGAGCGCATTTCGAAGTCCGGTACCTACCATTTACTTCATCGTACTGTGCGGCGGCCACGCTCACCCGGAGTTTTCCTCTTAAAAGACAAATTTACAGAGTTTCTCATCAGTGAAAGAAACAGAAAGTTTTGGTGCCCATCAAAGATTTGCTCTCTTAATCTCTCCATTAGGTGTAGACTGAGGATGAAACGATCTTCTGAGTTCATAATAATCTGTTGAATCATGTGAAGTAATTCTCGTTGAAGGCGAGTAAGTTCTTCAATCTTTTGAATATTGAAAAAGGAAAAAGGAAGCGGGGACTGTAATTTCTCAAGTCCCAAGCATTTTTTTGTGCAGGAATTTGAATAGTGTGTGTTTGAAACAGCAAGCCAGATGACCTGACTGTGACTTGGAACATGAAGGAAATTCGCTGATTGTGACTTGGAACATGAAAGAAATTCAGTTGGCACTGTGTTGGAGTGGTGGTTTCAAAAGAAAATATTGTGATTATGTGAATGAAATACAGCTGGGGACAAACTTCCTGTCATGTGAAAGATCTGGACTTTCAAGAATCTTGCCTTAAATCAAGGGGTTGAGAGGGACCAGATGTGTCGAATATGGGTTCTATGTTATAAGCAGAAAGTATTATTATTCGGAATTGCTATTCTTTATTCTTTCTTCTTCTTGGTTCTCATGTTGTTCCAAAGTTGTCATTGACGCTTTCTTCTGCTGCAACGGTGTTGTTCTGAACAAATTTTTAGGAGATGAAAAGTTTTCTTGAGAAAAAAAAAAGGAAGAAAGGAGAAAAGGTCAACGGGTTGGAATTTCTTATCAAAATTAAATCTGCTTACTCAGGTCTGTGAATAATAATAATAAAAAAATTCGTTCGATGACTAGCAAGCAAGGCCATTAAGCAACAACGGGCAAATAATTAAATTATTGAAGTCTTCAGTTGCAATTAATAGGTTGAGAGTCAACATCCCCATAATTTAATTTAAGACACACATGTGTATGTCAAGCTTTTCAATATCTATATTTCCTTCTAATTTATCTTTTATGTAACAATCCCACCTTGAGCTAGGGTTCTTGGTTCACTGGATTCCAATTTGCCCTATAACAGTTTCGGCTCCAACCCTAAAAAGGTTAGAAATAGGACAAACGTCTCATTAATGACCTCATTTATAAATCCTTGAAAATATTTCACAATCTTTAATAAGAAACTAGACTTTTAGGATTTACACCTTAACTCAACCATAATGATAGTTTGTTACCTTTAAGATCTCTCACAATCTTTATTACGGATTAAACCTTTGGAGCACGCAACCATAACGGTGGTTTGTTATGGGTCATGTATATCTTTGGGCATCATTCCCATTCACAAATTAGGAGTTGAGATTAAAACCCAAGAGCAAGGGATCTTGATTGAATGGAAGAAATATCCCACCACTCATATCATTCTTTCTTTCTCATTCAAAGCTGCATGACTGCGTCAATGCACAGCTTCGATAGGCATCAACTAATACACTGGTCCTACTCACTGAAACAAGAACCAATCACCAGCCGCCTGCCAGCCACTGCCACTGCCCCTGCCCGGAGCGGGTGCCTTCTTAATGGCAACCCAAAGGGCGCCCACCCTTTGCACAAGAAGGCGGTTTTCTAGGCTGCGGGAGGGATGCCCAACTGGTTTTACTCCACTTAGAGCAAGCAACAATGTTGACTGTCTCTCATGCGCTTTTGATAAAAAGAAAAATGAATACTCAAGAGTTGTACGATACGATACCGCACAGTGATGGCTAACGGGCATGTCATTTTCTGAATGTTGGTTTTTATTGTTGTTGTAGACGTAGACCTACTAACCGAAAGCACCTAACCCATCACGGATCGCCCATGTGATGCTTGTACCAGGTGCATTTCTCGACATTACAGATCCACCACTCTGGGGGAAAACGACCCTCGGCGGAAGAAATCCCATCCATTAACAAAGGAAATTTTCTTGTTTTGACGCTGATCGATCGGTCGATCGCTGGAAACTTTCACGTCAAACCCGAAACCAGGGAAAAGTATTCCTACGCTGCATCCAGAGGACCTTCCCCAAATGCGCGGGGACTTTGGTAATGAATTCCCCACCTAAGCGTTTGATGGCATTCCAGAAAACCCTTTCCCGAGCAATTTTACCTAGATCCATGGCCGCATGTGTAAAGCCACCGCCTCATTTTCCCTTGTCACCGGTAGTTTGTCACCGAATCAGGAATCCCGGCATTTTATTTGACTCATGCGTTGTTTGGCAAACAGAGATAAGCCCCTTTTCCCTCTTTGATTGTGATGTCTGCCAACCTCGAAGAAGGCTCGACAGGCGCCACCCACCTTTCCCATGGCACCGTGAGTTTTACCTGTGAAACCGACATTGTCTCCCCCATCAATTCCTTCAGTCAAGGACACTAGAAAACCACTGCGACGGACGGCCCGGCCGGTTTTCTAACCTTCCCTGAAACTGGGGATTTCTCCGACGGTATATGGACGGACCCCTTTTCTTTGATCGAACCGCGGTTTTGAGCTCCTCTGCGAGACTCGCTTTTGGAGAGTACCGCATGTTTCCTGAAAGATTTGAAATCGGCACCCTTAACTTTAATCATAAAGGTCGCCGTTTTGACTCTGAAATCTTTTTTCTTTCTCCGGCGAGGGTCCGGCATGGACGGTACGGCCATCCCAATCGACGGCTGAAAGATGAGGCGCGGTCGTGGAACGCCACCGGACGACCGTAGATCCCGGTCCGGGCGCGCCCCCTACCCTTTCGCCGGACACCAACGGCACGCTTTTGGGAGTGCAAAAAGGCGTTTTCTCGAAAAGGGATCCCGACGTTATCCGCAATTCGCAGCCCCGCACTTTCTCTTTACCTTTTTTGTTAGACAAAGGTGATGCTATTGCTATGGCATCTTCCTTTTTGCATTTTTTTTTTCTTTTACTGTTACAGAAAGGTATTGAGATAGAAAGGTAGTGAGGGTTCCATTAGCTCGTATGCAACTTCTCGTGCTTAAAACGTTTAACTTTCCTTGATGAAGGATTAATAATATGTCTTTACCTTTTCAACATCATTTTTTGAAAGGACGTGTTCGATGTATGCACTTTTCAGTCCAACCTCCAAACTTCCCTTAAGCACATAATCAACTTAGTGGAGGATTAGGTATTAGTCACAAATTATGAGGATTAATGAACATCAATTAGTCGACCCCACTTAATCGAGACAAACACTAAGATGTCATTAGTCGATTGAATTATATATATATATACCACCATGGTTTATTGTCTTCTGGCATAAAAACTGCATAAACAGGTAGTGAGAGAGAGAGAGAGAGAGACTTAAGATCAATCATGTCAAATTAGCTATATAATTTATTGAAGAGACCATGTTGATCACATTCTGGAGATTTATTTAACCATGTAATCATTTCATTAGATAGCGGGGTTTGGATGGACGCTTATCGGGTACGTCTGCCGACAATTTCGTATCTTTCTTGTGCGCATTTTATGAGTGTGCAAACACATTTATTTGTTTATTTTTTGGGAATGAATCTGACCTGACATGCGCATTTTATATTTTTTAATTACGCGAAGTTGGATCTGAAATATTTTAGCTTATCCAAATCCAAGAAAAAAAAAAAGTGTCATTGTGAATTCGAGCTGATGGACAGTGCAGTGTTCCACGCGAAATGCTCGATACTTGTCCTGAGTACCATGTCCACAGGTGTGATCAAAATTCCAGGACGTTCTTGGACATTTCTGCCTGTAATAGTATGACTGGGAAACCTGAAATTCAAACAGAAAGATTCAAAACCCAGCAAACTTTTGGACATTTCCTCAAAAGAATGTTATGTGGATTTCATCAGCAAGCAGCAGATCCATGTTGTGGATCTCATAAAAAAGGTACGAATGCGGGTGCAGGTAATAATATTATATGAAAAGCATTATTAAGATTGGAAACATTATTATATTAGCATAGAAGATTTGAAGGGTAAGTAAGTTTGAACGTGGGTCGGATTTGGTTTGACGTTTTCGTCAGTTTCTCAGATCTGGATCATTGGCCTCTAGTGCGTTTTGTTCGACCGGAACCGACCTGGTTTTGAAGCAATAAACAATATAAAAATATTTGAAAGAAAAGAAGAAGAAAAAAAGCCACTGTCACCTATGGTTTGGTGATTTAATACAAAACCAGAGGAAAACGGGTGGAACTTGTGCACATAGTTTGGTATCTATATTGTTTCTGATCACTATTTTAAGCTGTTTGGTACATATTACTATCTGTGTGCTTGGCCCTTGCTGTACATGGGGGTCGGGAACATCCTGTTCACATGCATTCACGTGCCACACACGTGGGAGGACGCCTCTCAGCGTGCACGCTTCCCTTTCCTTGCAATCTCAGGGAAGATTGTAATTGGACCCGGACTTCTTCGCATATTAAATACCATATCCAGATTCAATTAGTAAATGACTAAGCTGGTTTCGAAGCTGGATCAGTAATCTGATATGCCCTATCCGTTTAAGCCTATAGTTGTTTGATACAAAGGGTTGACTATTGAATGCGATGAGATTTCTTTCTCATTAACAGAGAAATAACTCTTAAGATGGGAATTTTATAAATCTTATTCGTGTTTGTGTTTGGTCCCTGGATGGAGCTTCCTATCTAGATATCCAAAACAATATGGAAAAGAGGAAAGCAATACCGTGATAAAGAATTAATTTGGATCCGATGTTTCCAGATCTAACTCTCTTACCCAGCTCCCATCAGATCGGAGAATATTAATCCCGAGATCCGAACTTTTGCTTGGATTTTTCGGACCCACCTGCACGGTCAGGTCGTACGCATTATCCGATCCATTTCTACCGTAATTGGTACATGAATCCGAGTCAGTGAAACCGCCAACCCGATCCATATCTACCGTTGACTGAGTAAAGCCCTTCACGCCCGAGTACGGCCGCCTTTTAAACAGGGGGAAGAAAATTACAAATAGGTACCCTTCGGTTCTATATTTCTGTAGCAGTTCAATTATTTAACTAAATTCAGGATAGTCGCAGATCCCATCCTTTTCCAGATTACATCCCTCATTTTCAGACTGCATCCCTCATTTGACGGTCCTGGGCTACAAATGTGCACAATTTGAGGATTTATGGATCTGAATCCAAAAGATATGTAATTTGATCAAGTTTCATGACTAAATTATTTTGATCCGGGTTTGACAGGCAAATATGTCACAAGTAGCGGAAGTACATGTGGGCCAGTGAAAGGAACGAGTTGACTCGAGTCTAGCCACAAAAACTGGTTTTATCGGACTCAAATATGTTTATTGTTGTACGCCCTACTCTACTCTGTTAATTAGAAATTTCTGGCTCCATCACTGCTATTGAATAGTTAGAAATTTCTGGCTCCACCACTGCACTGCCATTGAAGTGGGAAACACAACTGCAACTACAACTACAGATGGGACCTTCATTGTTGCGAATGCGTCAAATTTGTGATTATTGATTATAGAGAATTTGGTTCCCATGGATTTCCAGGTTTCGGTTTGTTTCCAAAGAGATTGATACAAATAAAAATCCAATTCTAAATGAAAGTATTGGGATTTTAAACTTAGTCTGATCCAGCTAGAGGCCTAGACTTGGACGTACGATATTGCATGTTCGGGTGCGAGTCCGAGCATCGGGTAACGTCGGAAGTAGTAGGGAAGACCGAGCCCGTTTATAGAATTGAAGAAAAAGTCGGGATCAGAATCGAAAATGGGAAAAACGAAAGCCTCGTGTTGCAGATCGCGATTTTCGGGCTTAGAAGGGATAAAAAAGTCTTTCCATTTCGACCCCTCCTAATCTTCTGTAATTTTAAAAGGCGTGGTCGAAAACAAAACCGGGGTTGCCTCTCGGGCCCCCACGGATTTGAGGAAATACGGGGGCGGGAAAAACTTCCTCGTTTCCCTGCCCTCTCTCTCTCTCAGGCCTCCTTCCCCGTCCCCGCCACCGAAAACCACTCTCTTCTTTCTCTCTCAAATCCACGTTCCTGTTCCCACTTGTACTCATTCTTTTGAATTTTCTCTTACACGTAAGAAAATAGCAAAAAAAAAAAAAAAACAGAGGGTTTTCCTCGGCACCTGGTTTTCGTTTCACAGCCTTGTGTTATTTATTCCTTCCTTCCCCCAACTCTATCCACTCCCCTTCTTGGATCTATCCAGTTCCGCACATTTCTCGAAAAACTTATTGGGTTTTCCTGTTTATTATATAACGAATGTCGCGCTTTCTGGCATGCTCATTTTTAGGACGAAGGGAGAGAGGTGGTGGTGGTGAAGATGGTAGAAGCTGATCGGGGGTTCCGCCTTTCTGCTTATTTCTCGGAGGGGCTGATCCTATTGAGTCACACGGTGACTATAAGAATCAGTAGGCTAAAGCGCTCCGCTGAGATGGAGTTCTTGTAGATTTTGACCCTTAGATTCCTGACGGGAATCTCTCTCTCTCTGCTGTTTTGGAGGAAATTGGGATCGGTCGGTTGGTTTTGGCATTGGTGGTGTTTCTCTTGAGAGATTTTTCTCCTTTTGTGGGGATTGGAGAAGTTTCATTTTGGCGGTGATGAAGATAGGGAGGAGGTTGATGGAGGAGAAGAAGCGTGCGGTGGCCGGAAGGGAGGATGAGGAAGGTAGCAGCGAGATGGGCTGCCGGAGGATGAGGCGGCGGATGTCCAGGCCACTGGTTCAGGAGGTGTTCGACCTCTGCAAGGACGTGTTCAGGGGACCTGGCAGCGTGCCGTCCCCCACCGACGTCCAGGAGATGAGGCTCATCCTCGGTCAGTAATCTCTCTCTCCCTCCCTCTCTCAATCTGCTGGTTTTATACGTGCATGGTGGATGTGGATCTAACGCGCATCATAGGCGTCCATGGCTCGTATCGTGTCAATGTAAAAGAATGGTGGTCGAATGAAGTAAAAAACTCGTTATTTTATGAGTGTAACGAGCGAAGATAACGATCGAGGAGAAGACTTCTCCAAGAAGAACAAAGCCAGGCTGCGTGCTGAGTCACTCTTTTTCATTAATCTGGTTATAGGAAAGAGCATTAGGTAGAAATTTTCCGGCATTTATGGAGAAAATATCGGCGACCGGAAAAGCCACGCATAAAGCGAACATGGGTTGTCTGTAGGAACACGAAAAGATCGTTAGTTTCCTCGTAACCAAAATGCGGTTGCTTTCCGGTGACTGATTTCTAAGAGATACGGCGGTTGTCTCCGCGATATATGCATATCAGCTAAAGTTTTTGTAAGTATAAGAATCAAATCGTGTTATTTTCAGTGATCATGTTCTGATATCGGTAACTATGACGACCGAAATTATAAATCGATGGTATTGATTTTTGAACAAACTTATCTTCTGAAGGAATCTGTCATAATGGTTTTAAATGCTCTTGTTAATCTGCGTGGAGCTGAGCGCCCTCGGTTGCATCTAACCTCATAAATGTCTTCATCGTTGGCTTTTCGCAATCTTTAGCTGGTTAAGACCTGAGATGGGAAAAGAAATCCGTTAGTTCGCATAGTTCACCCAGTTACTTACTCGCGTAGTCGAGTGTTCGTTCTTTCAAATCTATAGGGCCACCTTCTAATTAAATCACAGAACTTCCTAAGAGTTTAACCCTTTAATCGTGTTGGAATCTCGAAGCTTTTGATTTCAAGATACTTTGTTCATGTGATTTTTACCGTAAACACGAAGTTATGGCACCACTACTGGGTAGAAACTTACAATTAAATCCAAAATTTCCCCGAATCTAAGTGTGATCCGATATTAGCGTGTCATTTGAAGTACGTCACTATTTAATTTAAACGATCCAAATGCTAAAAGATGAATTACGAGTCATAAAAGTACGGTTCTACATATAAATAAACCGCATCGAACATGGCACTTGCGATAATCTAATGTTCTCTCTCTCTCTCTCCGTCTTCCGGCCTCCTGTGGCTGTTTTGCGTAGGTTTGATAAGCTTATCCGTAAGTTTGTTTGGGATGGGGATCGACCTTCTGATCGCCTCGCGCATTGGGATGTGGTTGCCTTTCCACGTCTTCTTGGGGGTGCTGGGGTTACCAACCTTAGTCGGGCATGCGAGTCGTCTCTGTGTTCTTGGTGGTGGCGGTTAGNTGGTGGCGCATTTGGGTGGAGCGCAACAACAGGGTCTTCAGGGGCTCCTTCTCTTCGTCAGATTCTGTTGCTCGTCTTGTGCAGGGGGATGTCCAGTTTGCCATTCGGTTAAAGCGCCGTTGCAGGACTGCGGTTGGGTGACTGTGCCGCTTCGTCTTTCCTCTTCTCTCTTCTTCTCTGTGCATTGTATTGTATATTTACTTTTCCTGTGTGTGTTTTTGCGGTGTGTTTTTTGCGGATTGCTTCTGTATTTAGGGGACTTCTTGTCCCCAAATTTTGTTAAATATATTCCCATTTTATCGGCTCTCTCTCTCTCTCTCTCTCACTATGTTCGTCAACGTCTTTATATTCCAAGTTGGTTTCGTTCAAGTGGTATTTGGTGGTCGACCGTGTTTTTTTTGCTCTTCTTTCTTTTGACTAGTTGATAAATTTTAAAAGTGGGATCTGGTGGGTCGTTCTTTTCAATATTAATCTTTTTGTTCTCTGATCAAATAAAGGAAAAAAATAGCAGAAAATAAAAAAGAAAAAGAACCTTGCGTTCTTAATTTCTGAAATATATAAACCTAGGAAACATGCTATGATGATGTATATGATTATAAATGCTGTTTTCTAAATTCAAATACCCTCATCACTTCATGCAGGCTGAGATTGAACAATTGGGACCCTTTTTAAATAAAATAAATAACAATTTTTAAACTTTTAAGTAAAAAAAAAAAGGGAAAACTCCAAATTAAAATTACCCATTCGGCTGATAAAATTTTTCTATATGGTTTAGAAAAAATGATACGTCTCTGACATTGATATTATGCAAAATTTGGTACTGGCGGTGAGGCAAGACCCTTCCGGTGTCCCTGGCCTCGTTAGGCCATTCTTCGTTATTAGCGCAGCTTGAGTCCTACTTCATAGTCGTAACAGAAACTAACGTCACATCATAATAATTTGAATGATTCCTCAGTTATATATGTAGATTTCTGATGCATTTTAACTTAGCCATGGAGCTTATGATTCTTGCCAAGTTGTTTATGAAGTGACATTCTGTCGCAGATAGGATGACGCCTGCGGATATCGGGTTAAGTGAAGATTTTTACTTCAACAGTAATAGGCCAGTGAATGAAACTCCAAGGATGAGATATATGCACATAGACGAGTGCGGAAACTTGTTTTCGGTGAGTAGTAGTAAGCCTGTGAAATTCAACTTCAACTGACTGGGAAATGCTTGGAGAAAGAAAAGCAAAAACACACTGAATTAGTCAAAAGTAAATTAGTTGATGTACATAAGAACTGTTTGATACATTTCTCCGAACATATGGCCCGGCACCAGCTCCAACTCCGAATCCATCTCCTTAGCTTTTGCTTCGATTGCACAGGCTACAAATTAATGGCCTTATCAGATATTCATTCGTCAAATCCCTCCAGAAAGGAATAGGTGTACATACATCAAGCAACTTGTCAAAAAATTTGATCAGAGAAGGCCGTTTCTGTCGAAATATGAGTGGCAAGCTTCTCTGCAGAATCTAGCGCACATACCACTTAGAAACAGAAAGTTGCACAGAAGTTTCCTGGGTCATGAGATGCATTAGCTCTTGTACATGCATTAACTTCCCACTTCCCGTGGAAGTTAATTCGGAAGAACTTGATCCCTCCCAGAACTGTAAGGAGTTGCAGAGTCATGTCTGAATACCAAGCAGTACCACAGGAATTAGTACTGAACATTCCTCCAGCAGGAGTATTGGTTCTGACAGCAAACATCTTGGTTCAGGCATTCATTTATGCAATCTTGCTGCAATGACCCATTTTTTGTTGTTACTTTCTGTATGTTGAACGCATTTTCTTTATGATTCTTGCTCCTTCAAGTCCTGCTTTGGGCTTGTGGTGAAATCTATGAGCTTTCCTTTGTCATTCCTACATTCGTGCGACAATCCTATATGTATGGTTCTGCGCAGATGTTGATAATAGTTTAGTCTTCTAGGCGATCTTCTCTTCATGTTGTTGATCTTTTTCTTTTCTTTTTTTGCAGATTGGTGTCTTCTTACTCCCTCAATCAGCCACAATTCCGCTCCATGATCATCCGGGGATGACTGTTTTCACCAAGCTTTTATTTGGATCAGTCCGACTCAGAGCATATGACTGGGTTGAACCATTTGAACCAGAGGATGACTTGCCTTCTCATGGTGAGCATTTTTCTTTCTGTTTAGACTTAGTCTCTGCTTCTGGGGTTTAGTGTTGAAATTTGACCACGTAGGTTGTGTTCTTGCAGTTGCCCTGGCTAAGTTGAAAGTTGATGATGTATTCAGAGCCCCTTGCAATGCTTTCGTCCTGTATCCAGCTTCAGGGGGCAATTTGCATTGCCTGCAAGCTGTGACTCCATGTGCGGTGCTTGATGTGCTCGGACCGCCATATTCAGTTCATGACGGTCGAGATTCCACCTATTATCAGGAATTTCCTTATTCAAGCTTTTCTGGTTAGTGCATATACTGCTCGCATCTTTGGAATGACTTTCTTGTATAATTCAAGTATTCAACTGATGCTGATGATCTCTTTCTTCCACTAAATCTCAGGAGCAGCTCATGTTGCAGAAGATGAGACAGATCAGTATAGATGGTTAAAAAAGATTGAGCAGCCGAGCCTTCAAGTTGGTCCTGCAGACTATGCAGGTCCGGAAATCGTCAAGGGCTTTTAAGCAGGCAATGCAACATCCATGGTGGCTGCATTAACTTATCTTTACAATAGCAGGCGCTTATCAGAAGAGTTTACGAAATGAATTTTCCTTCCGTTTTTCTTCTGTAAACTTGGTCTTCTTTTCTTTGTTTCACTCAGTTCCATGTAAAAAGTGCTGTGTTCATCTCATGTTTTGGATGTCTTTCATGTTCTTTACATTCTAGCACAGTGTCTGGCATGGTGTTTCAACTCCTTAACATGCAATAATTCCTTTGCGTCAGAGCAAGTGTACTTTGTGAAGTTCCACAGCCTTAGCTCACAGGGAATTAAAAAGAAAAGAAAGAAAACGGTTGTAGAGGAAAATTCTGTTCTCGGTTTACTAATGTGAAGTTGGGATGCACCTTTCTCTCTCTTTCTCTGTTCCTGTCCTGGAATAGTTGTACCAATGCCCTCCCCCACCCCCACCTCTCATTTTCTGTAAGGTCTGGTCTTCGATCAAGCAAATCACTTTTTTTTTTTTTTTTTCTGTGTTTGTTTCATCGTGGATTTGAGATTCGTATTCATATGATATCATCAGAATTTCAGATTCATAGATTTAAGATCGGACACTCCTTTCTTCCTAATTCGACCTTAAATCTATGATCTTTTGCATGAAATATTAAAATTCAGGTTAATTTATAGCTAAAATAACTTTTGTAGCTAAAAACCTCTACCTACTTCTCTTGAACTCGTGAAGGGCGTTTACGATGATGGTTTTTTTAATAATTGGCTCTTTCTAGATGATTCGACTAAGAGCCGTCAAGTTCAAAGGCGTCTGAAATTTTAATGCTTGAAGTGTGCTTTCTTTTGCCACAAAACTAAAGTAATGCAGTGACTTTCTTAATGAATAAAGGAGGTTCGGCGGATAAGCTTTTCACTAAGAAGAATAAATTTAAACATCACAAACATGCGTGTTTGACTAGATATCTGTCGCGTCCAGGAAGCTTAAAAATTGGAAGTTTTTTTAAACCACCATAGGTGGATTGCATTTGCTGGCTATAAAGTCCCATTACATGCTTTACGTAAGAAACATAAAGTCTGTTTGGCAACAATAAAAAAACACTAGTGTTTCATGAACCTCCCTAAAAATTGAGATAGTTTCATAGAACACTATGTAAAATTGTTACATAAACTTACCAAAAATTAAGACTGCCAAACAGTCGCTGACAAGCATGGAGAGATTTCGTAAGGCTTTGAAATGTTATTGTTTCCTCTTCTTCGAATGCTTCAAGCATATAATTTCTTCTTTAAATTCAGAAAATAACATGTAGTTATAGTCTTACATGCGTTGTTCTTAAATTCAACAACTAAACGCGAGATTCAATCATGTCATATTTGCTGAAACAGAATGGTATGTTTTAAAACACTCATGTTAGAAACAGAATCTTCTTCATATCAAACTCTTTTTTCTAAAGCTTGTGATTGTTTCATGCCACAAGAAGTGCTGATGCTTGTAGAAATTGAAACATGAATGTTCACCTACCAAACACTTTGCTTTCTCCCCACCATACCAATTTCATTGGGGGTGAATAAATATGGGACTCAGAGTGTGCTTTCACACATATATGTATGTATATATGAAATCTGATAAATAAATATGCGACTCAACAATTTGGACATGGTTTTCGGTTTCATATGTTTGGGACCTTGGTTTGAAACGAGATCCGAAAAGCTAGATACTGTAAGAAGCGGATCCGAATGGGAATCATTTGCTTTGATCCGGCAAAGTGCAGGCAACGTGTCAGCTTTTGAGCCCATTTTCCTTTCCACGTACAGATAAAACGAACGGGGAAAACATAAGCATCTTGCAAATTATTACATAGACCAATAAGTGTGGATCCAAACCGTCCATTTCGTCGACAACGATCGTGATGGCATGGCCAAGGACGTTCAATGAGATACGCATCTACGCGATCATTCCGCTACAGATATTTTGCTCTCTTGCTGAACGAGATAGCGCAGGAAAAATATCGTCGCACTCGCCGGGTTGGGAGGAAGGATAGAGGGACCGGGAAGGGAGGCCGCGAAGGGAACAGAGATTTCTCATTGTCTCCCGACGGTTGGAATAATCCTCTTCTCGCTATTGTCCCACAAAATCCCGGAACTCCTCTTGTTTCGGGTTCCCTCATCTTTTCTCACCGCCAGAAATTCCAATTCTCGACTGGCTTCCCTCCAATTCCCAGTCGCACGGACTCTGTTATCTTTGCGACTCAGTTTCCGGATTTTCGCTAGGAAAGAAGCTGTATTCGACCTTTTTGGTTTCTCTCTCTCCAGTTTCCAGAATCTCTATTGCCCGGTAAGAACTTTTGAAGATGTTGATGCCCGCTTCCGTCTGAAGTATTAGCCACCAGCTCCTGTTTTCGTTTTCCTGGATTTTCTGAAAATGGGAACTCTTCCGAGCTACTCCCTCAGCAACGCTACCCTCGGTCCGGATTTCCGGTGCGGCTTCTTTCGATGCCGGGAAAAGGCTGCCCTGAGGACTAAATTCGCGACGGCCAGGGAGGGATACGGTTTTGGTTGTCTAAGATTTGCAGCTTTGCGGAGGGGAAATTGTAGAAGGAAAATGGACGGTTTCAGGTGCCTTGGTGGCAGTGGGAGCAGCGAGGAAGATAATGAACCCAAGAAGGTGGACTCTTCTGTGGCAACGGAAGAGAGAGAGTTTTCTGTGGCAACGGAAGAAAGGGACCGGAGAAACGATGACGAGTCAGGTGCAGAGAACAACCAAGCTTCGATTTCGTCAGGGGTAACATCACTTTTTTATATTTTTCTGATTTTCTTCTGAGTTTTTGTTTCTTGATTGCAATAAAATTTGAGTATTCCTAATTCTGTGGATCTTATAATTCATTACGCTCGTGTTCGTGTATTTGCGGTGCTGAAGAATTCGCTTCTTGAATAGAGAATATGCTTAGTTGAAACTTGGTGTTCCTTATATATAAGTTGAACAAAATTTTTCACAAGAGCAAGGCTGGTGTCTTAAATAGCTACTTAAGTGTACTTGGCCCAGGTTTCGTGCAGTATAACAAGTACTATGATCAGATTTCTTGGATTTTTCCTTTTCGGGGAAAATCTTGGGGAAGTAAAACGATTGACCATGAAAACGAAAATAGAGTAATAACTTTGAAGGAGAGATCCAAAACATAGCTTTATTATCACGTGCTACACATAGGTCTTCCATCTTTAATTCAATCACGTGCTCCTGCCAAGTTCACAGGTCAATGAAGCCACCGAAGTGAAGTGGGATTTACAAATGCAGTGACTGTATTTTTCAAGTAACTCAGATGTGTCAATAACTGGTAAGTTGATATACGGAGGAGATAGAGACATATTCATACATGCAGCTTAATTTGGTACTTGATCATTCTTAAAATTTGGTAATTTAATTATTCTTAACACAAACATTTCATGCAACAGCGGCAGAACCATAAATTTAAGTTGGAGGGACCAATACATAGTAAAATGGAAAGAAGAAAACTTACGAGTTAAGTTAGAGGGCACCAATACATGGCTATAGTTTTGCATACACAATGTCCTAACATGCTTGAGCATTAATTTATGCTCCTGTAATATGACCTTTGTAGCATTATAGAAAAGGAAGAGGTAATATGCTCATTTTCATTTTGGCAAGAGAAGGAAAAGGGAAAAGAGGAAACAAAAGGACCAGGAAACGAAGAGAGAAAAAGAAAATAACAGAAGAACCAAAATCACGTCTAATTCACAAATAGTTGGGAGTTTCCTTGGAAAGGGAGAAGAAAGACAGAGAAGTTAAAAAGTGAGAAGAATTTGGATGCGAAGGGTGAAGGTTGATCAGTTCTCCACTTATCCTGTGTGTGTGTGTGCGTGTGTGTGTGTGCGTGTGTGTGTGTGTGTGTGAGAGAG
This sequence comes from Nymphaea thermarum, assembly GCA_011799765.1. Classification (NCBI taxonomy): domain Eukaryota; kingdom Viridiplantae; phylum Streptophyta; class Magnoliopsida; order Nymphaeales; family Nymphaeaceae; genus Nymphaea; species Nymphaea thermarum. The sequence goes on along the minus strand of JAANDH010000007.1, from coordinate 915,362 downwards.
AGAGAGAGAGAGAGAGAGAGAGAGAGAGAGAGAGAGTCTACGGTGCATTAACCTGTTTGAGGAAGGCATGTCATGCGTTTGGCCTAGTCTTTCATCTGCATTTTGGCAGGTCAGATTTGGCATTTCCCTGGCTCAAACATGTCTCGGCCTCTGTCAGGGAATTAAATTATGGATTTGCTGCCGCCCCACTGGTATCTTAATCTCAAGACCAGTTTTCCTTCAAATGACAACCAAAGGTTTTGCTGCTGTTATGTTTAATCAGGATATTGCTTTCTTAAACTGGAGGGAAACCAAATAAAGAACTTGAACCAAGGGGAAAGGGTGGATACAGAAAATGGCAACAGCCTCGAGGAGGGGGTTTTCAGTTATGAGGCGAAAGTACCTACTCTCCATAATAAATAAGAACTCAAAATGCAATAACTGCTAGATTTGTGAAGTCACGAAATGGATATAAGAATGTAGGAAGATGCTGGTGAAACCATAGTTTAGTTGTATGTTGTTGTATCTGTTCCTGTCTTAGACATTGTCTATTCTATATGCCCTAACTACAGTTCATCTTTTACCTTATTCACACTTCATTTGCATGCTTGTGAACCTTCTGATCTTTATGTTTGCTCTGTTGACTCAGCCATCAGGCCTTCCAACCGATAGCCCTATGTACAATAATTTCCAAGTTGATTCTTTTAAACTAATGGAGCTTCTCGGGCCAGAGAAGGTTGACCCTTCTGATATAAAGCTCATTAAGGAAAAACTTTTTGGCTACACCACCTTTTGGGTCACTGGGGAGGAGCAATTTGGTGACTTTGGAGAAGGCATTCTTTTCCTTGGAAATCTAAGGGGGAAAAGAGAAGATATATTTGCAAAACTTCAGCGCCAGCTTGCAGAAGTCACTGGGGACAAATACAATTTGTTCATGGTGGAAGAACCTAATTCAGATGGGCCAGATCCACGAGGTGGTCCACGTGTTAGCTTTGGTTTACTGCGAAAGGAAGTTTCAGAACCTGGACCAACAACACTCTGGCAATACGTGATTGCTTTCATTCTTTTTGTGTTAACAGTAGGTTCCTGCGTTGAGCTGGGCATTGCATCTCAGGTCAGCCTATATCAATGACCACCATCTTACAATCCTTTACGTATATTTTGCCAACTCTTAACTATTATCATTACACAGTGGTTGCTTCTGTGCAGCTGAACAGGCTTCCACCTGAGGTTGTAGACTATTTCACAAATCCAAATGCTTCAGACCCTCCTGATATGCAACTGTTGGTCCCTTATGTGGAATCTGCTTTGCCGTTGGCATATGGAGTCTTAGGTGTTCAACTCTTTCATGTAAGTAACCTTCCATGCAACTGTTCCATAGTAGTTTGTTAAGACTATCTATGTCGGTATGCCTATTGATTGGTGGGACATGGTCAATTAGTTAGAGAATTGAAACTAATCTACATGGTACTTGCAGTACATGTGCTGACAGTGTCCTGTTTTAATGCATTTTAATAAGGACTTCTGCATCTGTCTTGTACTTGCTTTGCCATCACTTGTTTGCATTATCTTGAGAGCACAAAGGAAGTGAGCATAGATATTTGTTTTGTTTCTTTAGTCCTTCATTGGTTTACTGATGCAATCATAATCCTCTTTTATCAAGAGTTCATTTTCAGATTTTTGGTTTCCATCCTTGGATTCACCATTCTTTTTTCTGTGAATAATACTCTGCAAACTGTCAACGACAATCTAGGAATTCATGGTCGTTTGAAAAGCTTGTACACCTGCTTTGCATGCAGGGGGCGATTGGTGGATTAGGATCATAGTCCTGGAAAAATGGCTAGACACTTACATCGCCTTTCTTTTCTCAATAAATTACTGAACTTTGTTCCCCTTAGCTGTTTAAAACCATGGCCACTTTATGAGGATGACATGTTTGCTGATATATTTGCCAGATCAAGTTGATACCCAATATTCTCATGAAATTTTGTATTAGTTTGTTAGTCTAACCGCTTTTTATTTTGGGCAAAATCAACCTTAATTTGTCTTCTCATTTTCCTTGATTATATCTTCATATCTCTGCTCATCCTGCTTATTATGTCATTTGCTTTGTTTGTTCCTGTGACTCAGGAAGTTGGTCATTTTCTTGCTGCATTTCCTCGAAAAGTGAAACTCGGTCTTCCCTATTTTATTCCAAACATTACGTTGGGCAGTTTTGGTGCAATTACTCAGGTGAACTTTTTGGATTTTACTTTACATGTTTGTAATTGATAAATTTAGACATGGTGGGTATTTGATTTTTTGTTACTTTATTCACAATCTTATCATGTTCTAATGTTTATATCTGCTCATTCAGTTCAAGTCCATTCTTCCTGATAGAAAAGCAAAAGTTGATGTGTCTATGGCTGGCCCATTAGCTGGTGCTGCACTTTCCTTTTCAATGTTCGGAGTTGGGCTTCTGCTCTCATCGCATCCAGCTGCAGTGGGAGATTTGGTGCAGGTGCCTAGCATGCTCTTCCAGGGTTCATTACTCCTTGGTGTTATCAGCAGAGCAGTCCTTGGATACAGGTACCTTTCCTCTTCTAGATACTTGCATATGTAATTAGATTTTGAGCTGTTTTTTAAAATTGTGGTGTGCCATGATGTGGTTGATCTGTGAGTTAATGGTCCTTATGTCTGTCAATGTCACTGTGTTCGTCGACTATATTTGATAGGTGCTAATAGTGCTTACAAACTGAATGATTAATGTAATTGTTATTCTCTTCTGTAGTGCCATGCACGCTGCTACTGTGTCAATTCATCCTCTTGTAATTGCAGGCTGGTAACAAATGCTCTTTGTTATCTTATCTGTCTAATTTATTGGCATCCATTGGTGGTTCATCAATTTAAAATTTTTTTTGACAGGTGTGGTTTGACTACGTCAGCATTTAACATGCTTCCTGTTGGTTGCCTTGATGGTGGCAGGGCCGTCCAGGTTCTCTCTCTCTCCCCCCGCCCCCCTTCTCAACCCCCCAAACACACACACTTTGTAATGCTGCTTTCAAAGTTCAAGCTCTTGGCAACTTTACAGTCAGTATGTGTATTCAATATGTCTATATACACCAATTTATGCTCTCTTTTCAAGAATTAGCAGTGCACAATTTAGTGATCATTGACCATAATCCTTCTGCTGCATTGCCTGCATACTTGGGGTTGGAAATTTGTTATAGTGAATCCAAGTCAAATTTTTTGGTATAAACAGTGGTCAAACTTATGATCTCCATCTGAACACCTTGCCAAGTGTATTTGGGTTGCATCTATAAAAGCTGCCTACTGAATTGGATAATTAAGTGGGTTTCTTAGTTATCAGCACTCTTACTGTCGTTTCAAAGTCTTAACCCATCCCTCGTTGCTTAGGATTCTCAGCCTTTTCAGGTTCTTCAAATCCTAATTCCTGAGTAAATCTTGTTTTACAGTCATTCATGGAAGATTTTATGTATTACATGAGCAGCAAGTTACTATCAAAGATACTAATTGGATTAGCAATGTTAGATTATTGTATTGTAGTAAGGAATACCATTTCAGTTGAATTGAAGTATCTCAAAAATACCATTTCAGTTATACATTATTCTATTTACCACTGGCCATAAGTTTTTTGGCTCATTTCTATGAAATTCTGACCTATAGCGCCCATTTCTTATACTGCATCATTTCTCTTCGTACCTTATTTTGGCTTACAAGAAGATTTTCCTGTTCTTAGGGTGCCTATGGCAAGGGCTGGCTTGTTGGATTTGGTTTGGCAACATATGCAATGCTTGGATTAGGAGTGGTATATCTTTCATTGTTTTATTCTACTGAATTTATGAATTTATTTCTTTAGTAATTTAAGTTTCTTACATCTTTAACTGTAGGTGCATTTGAATTTCTCGTCTAAATCTTCTGCTATCTTGCGCCCTTTATATCAAAGAGACATGCAAAAGCTAATTGCACTGTTGTAATAAATCTGAAATTGGTTGAAATCAGCCAGGATGTGGACTCAGTCAATTGCCAGCGGCAATTCAGCTGAATCTATTATGAATTGGTAAAAAGTTTTATTACTTTTATTGTGTTTAGAAATAAAAGGAAAATATATAAAAATTGTTAAAATACTTAGACTTTGACATTTAAAAATAATAAAAAGAATAGTGTATTTGGCGCCCCTGTATTGCCTGATAAATCAACTTGATTTGCCACCTATTTTACTTGAACCTGACACCGACAAGGCTGCTTCTAATTACAATGGTTAATTGTACTCTCTTTTCTGGATGAATCTTTCCGGATTTTGTTTTAATTTCTTCCTGATAATTGACCTTTTTCCTGGGGGAAAGAGGTTTTGAGGAAATGAAAGAACAGGTAAACCTTCAAGCCTGTGAGAGACAACTTTTCTGCTTCTAGTTCATGCGCTCATGGTTGAGAACTCAACTGGAAACATCTGAACAAAGAGTCCTAGAAAAAAATCCTTGTTCGTGCATGTGCAGTTTTGTCTTTCTGGGCTTCATTAAACTAATCGGTATCCTGTTTTACATTGCTACAGCTTGGTGGACCATTATCATTGCCATGGGGGTTGTACGTTCTAATTTGTCAGGTATGAATCTATAGGAGAGGATGTAAGATACCTTGTTTTCCTTCGTAGAATAAAACTAGCAGCACACTGAAGTTTCCATTGTCTCAATAATGTTCGTGTGAGTTGACTTGTGTCTCAAATCTGTATCTTGGTTGAATATTGGATGAAAAAATGAATCCGTATTACAGTTTGGAACTTTGGTTGACAGCATTAAGTTCGGGAAGTCTGAGAATTGCGGAGTCTTCAACGAGGATGGACATTGAATTTCAAAAAAGAACTTCAAAAAAATGATGGTTTCAGTAACCCCATTTTATACCCCTCTAATGGGTGCTTGGCTATTCGATGAATCGGCTAAATCTGCAGATCATTTTTGGTAGCGTAATGACTTATGTTTTCTCTTCCCTTTCTGAAACTAACAATATATTTACTTGCAGAGAACACCGGAGAAACCATGTCTGAATGATGTGACTGAGGTGGGGACTTGGAGGAAAACTGCTTTAGCCGTGACCTTATTCTTTGTTGTATTAACCCTTCTTCCTTTGTGGGACCAATTAGCAGAGGAGTTGGGTGTCGGACTTGTGACAACATTTTAATTGAACCTTCCCTGTGAGCATGAGTACTTCAGAAATTTTGACGTCATCTTTAATTTTCTCATTAATACGTAAATGTAAATTCATTTATAATTGTTGTATAGTGCAATTTTTCGCGTTCGGAATCATTTTTCTTTCTTCCTTTTCTCCTTGGTTGCTCTCTCTCTCTCTCTCTCTCTCTCTCTCTCTCTCTCTCTCTCTCTGTTGAACATTTGAATTCTAGTAATTGTCTTTGAAAGGATTGCGATTAATAATTTTGAAAGGCATAATGGCTTCAAAATTTTTTACGCAGAGGCAACAGACGAGCATGAACAGATTTAGAGTTGCGTCAATTTGATGCTGGACTTTTGTAAGATCAACATTTCTTCAACTTGGTCCTGTATCAATTAGGTGCGGGGGAGACTGAGCTATGGATGAGCGCATGAAGGGTATGACGATAATTTTGAAAGGAAAGGATGTGGCTCTGTGAGCATGCGCATAGGACAAGTCTTTTTCTGACTCCACGTTTTCCTTTCTAATTTATTCACATCCAATAATTTCTTGCGTTTTCCCCCTCTAATTTCCTATGACTAATTTGCAAAAATATTTTGTTCTTTTCGTCCAACCTTTCTCTGCAGGAGCCCTCGACCTTCGAGGGAATCAAACCTTCACCTTCACTCTGCAAGTAGTCTTGTAAGGCTCCTCTAGAACATTTATATGCCAATATAAATAATAATTTTATCAGTTAACCAAGACTAATATATAAATCGTTCCTTGCACAGGTTCGTGCTACGGGCGTTGGGTCCTAACAAATAACCGCCGACACCCAAATAAGTGCAAGCTCACGAAGGTGCACTATAATTGTCACAACACTAATAACATAAGAATTCAGGCGCGCAGGTTCTGACAATGGTCTTATATTTTCACAGACGGACATTATTGATCCCATGTCTGGTTTCATGGATTTACGGGGTGTTTGATCACCCCCAATCTTAGATCCATTAATCTGGCATGGCATGTTTTTGTTGATGCAGCAAAAAGTCCACACTTAAGTAGTATATGATCATCAAACCAAAAGATCTTCACCTATGATCCCTTCGAGGCTAACAAATAGTTTGATCTAAAATCACGAGGAACTAACTTTAAATCTATGAATCTAAAGGCCATATTTTGGTGGAACTGCAGTCACTCATCTTGGTTGATACTTGTTTTCATTCCGAGCAACGCCAAACTTTCCAATATCGCATGCGAAAAAAAATTTTAGTACTGCGGTTCACAGAGCGGCAAGCATGGAGTTGTATCCTTCGTCGTCCAAATCTGCTGCTCTGCAAATATTGCTTTTGAATTGCAGTCACCTAAATCCGGCAAAGTTTTGCGTATTGGATAAATGATTGGCACAAGGAGGACATGATGCTATTTGAAGCCATCGTAGGGTCCGTTTCTGGATCTCTCTGCACATGGCGTTGCACTCATAGCAAGAACTGCAGAAGGGGGAGGACTGCCATTAATGGTGCGATTGCAGCCGTTAACACGGTCTTCTTTGGTAGCACCGGCGGCCTGGTGCAAGCACCCTCGCCACCTCAAGCAGATACATGCCTTCCTGTTCCGTCACGGCCTCCACCATACCAACCTATGGCTCGCCACACTCATCTCTTTGTGCTCTCGCCTAACTCTACCTCGTTACGCACGTCGCGTGTTCGACTCTGTTTCCCACCCTGACGTCCTCGTCTACACCGCCATGATCAAGCTGCAAGCCGGAGCTGGCCCCCAAGCCTATGCTGATGCAGTCGACTTATACCTCGCCATGCAGCGGACTGGCCACGTTCGACCAGACTCTTTCGTCTTCCCTGCCTTGCTCAAATCTGTCAGCTCCGTCCCCGATATCTCCTTAGGGAAGGCCATTCACGCCCAAATCCTCAGGTTTGGCCACCAATCTGACCCCTACGTTCAGAACGCTGTCATGAACATGTATGCCAAGTGCGGTGAGATCTTTCTTGCGCACCAACTGTTCGAAAGATTGCCCGAGAAGGCTCTTGCGGATTGGAACTCCATGATTTCCGCGTATTGCAGGTTGGGTGACCTCACAGCAGCAAGGCGTTTGTTCAAATTGATGCCTCGGACAAATGAAGTTTCATGGACGACAATGGTGAGTGGTTATGCCAAGTCTGGGGATTTGGAGACTGCGCGTGAGATGTTCGATCAAATGCCTGAGCGAAACGTTGTTTCTTGGAACGCCATGTTGTCTGCTTATGCTCATGAAGACCGCGATGAAGAGGCACTTGGGTTGTTCAAGAAGATGTTGGGTACGACCATCTGGCCTGACGAGACGACATTGGTGACGGTGATTTCTGTTTGTGCAAAACGAGCTGACCCTGAGCTTGCAGGATGGCTGGTGAGGCTTCTCGAAGATAATGAGATTGCACTGAACTGCTTTGTTAGGACCGCAATGCTGGACATGTATGCAAAATGTGGGTGCCTAGAGGCTGCTCGACGGATCTTCGACTGCATGCAGGAGAGGAATTCTGTTTCTTGGAATGCAATGATTGCAGGGTATGCTAAAAACGGTGACGTTGACACTGCAAAAGAATTGTTCGATAAAATGCCTGAAAAGAACGTCGTTTCGTGGAATTCAATGATCGCTGGGTATGCTCAGAATGGCCATTGTGAGACTGCACTAGAACTTTTCAAGGAGATGACGACCGTTAAAGAGTTGAAACCAGATGAGCTCACGATGGCAAGTGTCTTCTCAGCTTGTGGTCATTTGGGCATTTTGGATCTTGCCAATTGGGCGCAGAATTATGTCAAAATCAATAAGGTCAAATTATGCATTTCAGGCTATAATGCGATGATCCACATGTGTGCTAGATGTGGAAGCATGGAGGAATCTCGCAAAGTCTTTGAGGAGATGTCTGTTAAGGACGTGATCTCGTATAATGCATTGATTGCTGGCTTTGCTGCTCATGGGCAGGCTCCTGAAGTGCTTCGCTTGCTGTCGACCATGCAAGAAGTTGGTGTTGAGCCCGATCGCATAACTTTCATTGGGGTTTTGACAGCATGTAGCCATGCAGGCCTAGTAGATGAAGGGCGTAGAGTATTTGAATCAATCAAAACCCCCTCTGTCGATCATTATGCTTGTCTAGTGGATCTCTTGGGTCGGGCCGGGAGGTTGGAGGAAGCACAGAAGTTGATCAAGGAAATGCCCTTCGAGCCACATGCAGGAATATATGGGGCTTTACTCAATGCCTGTCGGACTCATAAAGCTGTCAAGCTGGGTGAGTTTGTTGCTGGCAAGCTTTTCATGCTCGAACCTAACAACTCGGGGAACTATGTCCTCCTTTCAAACATTTACGCAGATGCCAAAAGATGGGATGATGTGGAGAAAGTGAGGCAAATGATGCGAAATAATGGAATGCAGAAGACAACAGCTTGTAGTTGGGTGGAATGTGGTGGAAAGGTCCACCGATTCATAGTGGGGGATCAATCACATCCGCAGTCTGCTGAGATTTACAAGCTCTTGGGTGAGCTGACAAACAAAATGAGGAGCCTTGGCTATGAACCAGACAAGAATTGGTCGCTAAGAGATGTGGAGGATGAAGAGAAGGGGGAATTGATGGGTGTCCATAGTGAGAGATTAGCTATTGCGTTTGGACTGATTGTGTGCTCACCTGGTTCCTCTGCTCCAATAAGGGTGGTGAAGAACCTTCGTGTGTGTGGTGATTGCCATTTTGCAATTAAGATTATTTCGAAGATAGTGAGGAAGGAGATAATCGTGAGAGACAATACTAGGTTCCATCATTTCAAGGATGGTGACTGCTCCTGCATGGATTATTGGTAGAGTGACTATGGCTATGCATGCAAAATAGTGATGGATATTTTTAATTGTCATATGTTGCTGTACATCCTAGAAAAAGTTGCCTCTTCTTCTTCCTCTTTTACTTTTTTGAAAGATCAAGAAGCTGATGATGATGATATCATGATGGTCTTTAGAGGCAGGCAGTGATTTTGGATGAATCTCATTGTGTGTATAGAGGGCAACTGATATCTTGCAAGACCATAGGTACAATCTGCATTGCCATAGAATTGATTGTTTGCACATTTTTAACAGGTCATATCAGTGAAGCATCTCTATTTGGCCTCTCAACAGGTTGACCTTATAAGTCAAGCTCTTATTAGGACGCTTAAACTCTCATGTGATTTACATCAGCGCACCTGCATCTAATTTAAAGGTTCAACCATTCAAGTGAGGCCCAAGAAATTTCTGTAAGTTATTTCACTGTTTGTACGGATGCTGCAAATCAATTATGGATGTCATGCTTTCTCCATGATATTTGCAACTAAGAAGGGGAAACTATGAAAATTTTCGCCTTAACCAATTTAGACTGTCAATTTCAAGGGATATGTCGATGTGTTTCATATGTACAACTAGACATAATTGAGCAAGTATCACATGATCCGACATACACAAAGAATGATCACTTGAGAGTGCAGTTGAAATAATTGCTACCTTCTTACATTATATAAGCTTCTAGCCCATCAAAATTTTTGACTGCTTTTAGTTTTCCTTACTTACTTTTAACGTCTGAGCATTGAACTGCAGGTATCTGAGGACTGAAGATTAGTGGCATAACTTTGCACTCTGCAGACACTCATCCTGGTTAGTCTCACTGCTTCCACTGCTTGGAACGGAGGTGGAAGCATATTTTGTCTACAAGATTACTTCCAACTTATTTAACTATTGGAACTATTAGTGCATGTGCTAACTCTTGATGAATATGTGCAGGATTTAATACACTGTGTTAAACAAAGTTTTAAAGAGAAGAAATTCATAGATTTGAAGACATTTCCTATTTTTATTTTGTGTCCTAGGAGCACATCTAGCATGATCTGAATGCAGTCTTCTCCCTCGGTACCTCTACAATACTCAAGTATCTGGATTGTGCAAATGAATCTAGTGATATATATGAAGTGAATCAGATGTTTGCCAATGTGCGTATTTGAATCAATAGCAGCTACAGTGAGCTACAAAATGAGGATGCTATTCAGGCATCCTCAGAAGCTGCATACCTTGTAGCTGGGTCCTGGTCAACAAAGAAAGTACCATGTTCTCTTAGATGGCGAGTCATCCTGAAACAGTTTTACAAGAAAAAACAGAATAAGAAATAAAAATGTTGCCACAATCAGTTATACCGTCTATGTTGGTTCACTCAAGAGGATTTACAACTACAAGACTCTTATTCTTATTTGTGACACTAAGTGGCAGGCAGCAGGCGTCTGGCGAATCTGTGTTCTCAAGATGTTGCATCACTGATGGGAGTCTTCGGAGTCATATTTTTCATTAGCATATTAATCCTGTTTATTTTGTTATATTGACAGTACAAGTTTGTATCTTGTTTGCATGTCTCAGCATGTTGAGTTCTGATACGGTGATACCTACACCAGGAAAGATTAAGTTCTGTCAAAGTTAGAAGCATCAAGCTTGAATCCAGCTGACTGGAAGTCTCAGAAAGGCATTACAAGGTCCCTATATGTGTCAGGGGAGTTGACCTTTACTTTTTCTTTTAACATCTGAGGAGTTCCACTAGGCTTTTTAGAAAATTAATGCAATCTTCATTTGCAATCAATCATTGGTTGCACCATAATTCTGTCTATGGATTTGTAGCTTGTATACCCTCGAGTACCCCATTGTGCATGAGCCATGAGCCATGTGGAGCTTGTTAATGTGTAGCTCTCAAATTCAAAGTAATGTATGGTTAAACAATATGATGTATGTAATATGATTTTTCGAGCTCAAATTTAAAAGAACCTGTTTTATGTTGAAACAGTTGAACCAAATTCTGGAAGCAGTACTTGCATTTTGTGTCCTCGCAATTGTGAACTTTGTTTTTCCATGATTTGCAGATAGGTTATTTTTGGTTCTTATATTGGCCATTTGGAGATTCCTGGTAATAGGTAAAAAGATTGTTATATGAATGAATCAATCAAACTTTTTTTTCCTGACATGTTCCTTCATATTGTGTTTTGTATGTCCAGTTTTTTATATAGTAGTGAATAATCTTATAGCATTACAATAAATCAAAAAGCGTGGGTGGTTAACTTTCTGGATTCTACACGTGTTGCTGCAAATGAGGCTGAGATTGGTCCTTTAGTGTTTCAAAGTTGGCGGCACATTATTTAGCAAGCTCAAGTTGTTGATCAACCTCGCCATTTCTTTAACTTCGTTTGTAATTCTTGTAGCAACATGGATTTAAACTAGTAAATTGTGTAAAATAGTAGTTATTACCGTTGGAATTATCTTGTAGCTGTTAACTGAGATTCTTATGGGCATGTTTTTTGGGAACAATACAAAATCAAATCCGACCATTTCTGGCATATTGTCTATTGACGTCTTCCTTTTGGGCCTGATGTATTTACGTTTGTTATATGAACGAAAACAGTGTGGAGGTAGTTTTGCGGAACATGTATTGTGCAAATCAGAAATGACTTTCAGAAGGCACCCAAAGGCGACAGCAGGTGAGACTACAGGAGTACCACAATACCAATAGCCGGTCTTACAGCTCTAAGGATGTTTATCCTTGCTGGAAATCGATCTGGATAAAAGTAGATCTTCTGCTAATGCTCCGATACTTACTGTCGGTATTGGTCATTATGCAGTCCAGTTAGCAAAGCTTGGCCAAACACATACCACTGCTACATGAAAGTCACTTGTAGATTGTTCCATGTGCAAGACAGAGGCAGCTATAGCAGCTGCCCCTAATCTTATGGTTGCTTTCATTAATCTTTACAGTTCCATCCATTTGGAAGATGCATAAATATTGATCAACTATTTACACGACTGCTCCAAATATTTCAGCTAACAATCAAACGTGCAGAAGATGCTTCAATTCCTCCAGCAGGTTTCACCATATTGTTTTTCAGGAATGAGGATAAGCCAAAGTTGAGGTCAACGATAACACTTGGGTGTTATTTCCTACCACTATGTATTTCAGCTAGCACGCACAGTGTTGTTAAACAAGACGTGCCACCTCCTAGGAAATCATTGTCTTATTTTTTCTGGTTAGTTAAAATCTAACACCCATATCCAATGCAGCCATAAGTGTGGCACCTCCGCGCTAGCATTCCTAGCACTAGATTCAGTAGCAGGTGGATGGTGATGTAGAAGCCATATGTCTTCCAGGTTTGCTGCAGACATTTGTGATACCCTCGTTTTTTCAAGTTCTCATGGATGCAAGAATGTCCAATTATCAGCGAATAAAACAGACCCCCGCCTTTTATATATTTGCTCCTGTAAGGGAACTTCTGTATGAGGCTATAGCAGTCAAAGAGAAACTTGCTATCCTGGCAAAAGGGAACTCTGCGACGGTGCCTGGATTCTAGAACCAGAAACTCGACGCGTCCAAACGTAACCAACGAGGTCCTAATCCACAGAGTTGGCGAAGTTTTATGCATCGGCACGGCATGAGCTCCGTGGGGGTAATAAAGGTTGTTTGGTCCTTCCAAATTTAAATATGGAAATCCATGGCTCGACAAGTTTGACCACAAAGGGGGTATGACTGAATTTCCTTATAACGCAAGAAATTGGACTTCGATTACTTGATCGTGTTGCATATACGAGCCTTTTTGCACGTGAAAAGTTCGAATTTCGAAAACGCATATTTCAACGGAGAGAAGCTCGACACAAGGATAATTTTCCTCGTTTTTCCCTTAAAATGAGAGTTGTAGAGATAAAGAGTATGATACCATGTGCGAATGTACATGAAAAGTCAGAAACATGGGACCCTTGGCCATGCATAATATTGCCTTACGTTTGTTGAGGCCGTTTGATTGCTCATATGGCGTTTACTAGTGGGCTGTCACTTTGGTGTACTTGCACCATCATCACCTATAAGTGGAGAAGATCGAACCTCCCTCATACAACTTTCTTCACATCACCATAGTGGTGGAAGTTGCGGACTTTCTAATCATGTATTTGTTTGTCACTGGTTTCACCTTGCGCTTGAAGAAACTTTTTCGTCTACATGCAAAGTGCACCTGCGATCCATACCAAATATAAATAGCTATTGCCAAAAAGCCGGATCATCTTTGGTAGCATAACATGATCACCTCACCTGCTTATTTCTAATGCAGCTCAAGTATGGCTGAAGTATATAAATGAGACCTTGCTTTTTCTCATCAAGTTTGAGAAGCACCTCAGCGACGATAAATAATTTAGTCCCTTTGTTTGAACAAACGGCGGACAGTGGATGATTCAAAAAACTTCAAAATAAGAGTGCCACTTTTGCGAAACATCAGGTGGTTTCCTGCAAATAACACGCCAACTCGCGTGGTTTGCTCTTTTTGCGTGTTGAAGTTGTATATGTTTGGTTGAAACTTCCGACTATCTACGACGTGCCGCCGGTGGTCGCCACCGCCATACCGGCCGTAGCTTACGACTACGGTCTATGAACCAGGGTTTAGTCGTGATCCGAAACGGAACCGGTCCACCCCATCTCATTGGCATTTGGCTGTCGCCGAGCCTCGGAACGGGAAGAATGGCATCCATGGGTATATTCCCAAAACAGAGGGGCGCTTGCGAAAGACGGGGAGCCCGCGGTCGGCATTGAACACCGGAGCGAGGGAGTAGAGGAGGAGGCAATTCCCCCGGCTCCTCCCTGTTAGCTTCCCCAATTTGCCCCTTCAGAGGAGCCCTAGATTTTTGGGGCAATTCCCAAAATCCTTTTCCCCTCTTTCTACGTAGAGACGCCTTTCCTTCTCCTCCCAAACTTCCATCCCGCTTTCCATTTCCATGTCGTCGTTCCCGAGGTATTGATTCGCTTCTGGCTCTATCTCCTCCTGGTTTCTCTTCTCATTGGTTCGTTGGTTTTTGGGTAACTTGTTCGCGGCTTGTGGATCTTATTCATTTTTCCTGTTTGATTTATTCCATTTTGATCAATTTTTGGTGGGCAGTGGGGTTTGACATCTGGGTGTTTCTTCCATTGTTATGCTTCGCTTTCTTTGGAGAATCATTGGCCTATTTGTTTAAAGGGTTGCGGTTGTTTTGTACGCTGTAATTGCTTTTGGAGTTTTTTTCTGTTTCATTTTATGTGGTTGAATTTCCTGGTGGGAGGGTTGGCTATCTGCTTTATTATTTTGGTTAAGTGAGTAGGATATCAGGTAGACGTGACTCTCAGATAGGTTTCGCATGTGGACGGTGGTTATCGGATCGGGTAAGGTGATGGGTGCTTATTTTTGTGAATTTTACGATGCGGCAGTGAAATTGTGCGTCTTATTTTACGTTTTAAAAGTAATTTCGCATTTTAATTTGGTTGTCGAATTAACTTTCTGCAATGGTCATGATGTATATGATGGAAAACAGGGTATCCTTATGAAACAAGGCGAAATTGTAAGGAAAACCCAATGCCGTAGGACAAGGGTCTTCAGAAGTCCTTTCGAGACTCCACATGAAACAGTACCTATGATGTACGTAATAGTGTTGCGATAAATTATTTTTTGAGGTGCATAACTATGTACAGAAAATGAGAACTTTATTTGTCTGTTATGCTTTGCAAAAGAAGAAATCCCGTGGACACTGGAAAAGGTTTTGTAGGTACATTTTAGAGCATTTGTTGCTTGCTTCTGAAGATATGGATGTTTTTGTAGTTTTCTCTCCAATGGAACTCTGTATATGCTTTTTATTTTAGAGCCGGGAGGGTTCTGAGTTCACTTTCCTACCGAGCTGTTCATCAGAACTATTCTTATCAAAACGAGGACCCAGCGTGCAGTTGGCAGGGCTACGAGTCTAAACTAGGATGAACACAGATATGCAGTTTGTGCATCTCTCTCCTCCCCTTCTCTCGCTCTTTAAAGCACTGGGAGGCGTATTTGAGGAGGCATAATCAAAGGTCCTACATATAGATGAACATGGGTTACATAAATTTTGGGTCCACAAGCCAGGTCAACAAGGTTCCTCCTAATGACATGAACTCCTTGGACTTCGTTGACCTCCTCAACTAAAGGCTGAGTTTTGAGTTCTTATTTTGGGTGACAAGTAGTTCGTTAGTTTGTTCTTTGGTTTGCCCCTCCATTCCTATCCTTGTGTCATGTTAGTTGCCTCTTCTTTCTTTTTTCTTTTAATTCTTTGTTACAGCAATGAGATTTTCAAATAAGTTTTCGGTTGATATGTTCACCGTTTTTCTTTTCCTAAAACAGGTCTTGCTGGCTCTGAAGACAACGTGAAAAGTTGAGTTTCTGTATTTTGTTGAGCATGAAGATTTTTCAGAGGCTTTTACCATGTATCCAGAATCATGCATGTCTTTTATATGCTTCAAGTCTGTCAACGAAACCTGTTCAAAGTGCACACAAATTAACCCAGGTGCAAGGTCTCAGTAGTATTGCAGGCACTGAGTTAGCATCTGTCAGTAAAATGGTGAGTGTGGACAAGTATCCTAGCTTATGGAGAGATGATCTTGGAAGGATGTCTAATGCTTGTCAAACAAGAAGTTTTCTTGGTTGTGTTGATGGTGAAGAGGGAGATATTCTATCAAAGAACTATGAGGAGAAGCGAGTTATTGGGTATGCCAAATATTCCTTTATTTTATGTTCCATACTATATTCTAACGCTTAAGTTCGATCTTGCACGTGGGGTTTCTGATTCTTTGGTTGTGCAGTTGCCCTGTAGGTTTTTCTATCTCATGTTTTGCAATGTCTTGTTGATTGTGCCATACCCTTGTCTGTTTATTATTTATTTATCATTCTTGTGCTTTTTTTCTTACATCAGTTTATTATATTTTTCTTTCCAAACCAATCAAGATTTTGTTAATGCAATTTTAGCATATTTTGATGATACTTTGTGATCCTTTTTTGTTCTATGTGGATCTTGTATCATTCATCAATAGTCTCATCCAGGCAGTGTTGTACGATACGTACGATACGGGGCCGATACGTACGATACAATATGTATCTTTTACAAAATACGATACGATACGAGCCCCGTATCGTACGATACGGGCTGATTTCAAAAAATGGGGGCTGGAACCCCCCTTTTCGAGTTTTTTTTATAAAACCTTGGCCCTTCTTCATTTTTAACCTAGAGATTGTGCCGCCGTGGAGGGAAATGATCGATTTCCATCGTCAAATCATCGATTTTAAAAATGAAATCATCGATTAAACCATAGATTTGTGCGTGGGTGGCTGATTCTCGTTGGGAGGAAAGAAGATTTTTTAAATAGTAAAGATGGAAATGAAGAAGAAGATGGAGATGAAGATGAGAATGAATATGATGAAGATTATGAATGAGAGTCGAGAGTGCTTTCATTTTATATGTATTGACATTGAACATTTTCACAATTTCATTATCATCTTGTGATGTAATACATAACATCTAAAACTTATTTTTTGATGTGGTATCTCATAAACTTATGGACCTTATGACTTATAAATCTATGTGTTTTTTATAAATAACATATTATTCTTGTTTTTTACTGATTTTTTATGATTTTTTTTCCTATTTTTTTGATTTATTAAAAAAAACGATACGGTTACGATTCGTTACGATATTTTACGATACAGCGTATCTTAAAGCCAGACCGATACGGCTTACGATACGCTTTTTACAACATTGCTGATCCAGGTGTGCCTATTTTTCTGTTTTTCAAATCTGAAATGTCCATCTTATTTGAATTATCACTCGCCTATCACTATGGTGTCTTGTATTAAATTGTAATTTCTATTCCTTGAATGTTACCTGTTATTTTGTTCCCAAGAATGTATTCTTAAGTTTCTTTGCAGTGATGTTCATTGAAATTTTGCTCAACTTGCTAAAATTAGGTACTCTCCAGAGCAGCTATTTGCTGTTGTTGCAGCTGTTGATTTGTATCAAGATTTTGTCCCTTGGTGCCAGCAGTCAAAGATAGTCCGGCACAATGTTGATGGTTCATTTGATGCAGAATTGCAGATCGGTTTTAAATTTTTTGTTGAAAGCTACATGTCTCATGTGGAAATGAAGAAGCATCGGCACATAAAGGTATCTCAGCAGTTATTTGTCTCACAAGAAAGTAAAATGACTTCAAGAGCTCTTCATGTCATGAGATGGTTGCCCTATCCAACTCTTGATTTTGGAGCATTACCTGATAGCAATAGAAGATATGCTCATGTTGAGGGGTCTGGAAGAGAATGCTCATGTTGTGGCACATTATAGGTTGATGATAAAGAACTGAATTTCCATCTCACATTCAGTGTAGTGAACTGGAAAGCCTCAGAGTGCTAGGATTTTTGCTATGTTGTCTGAAGATTACTTACAACGTTATGTTTGTTTCTGGATATAATTCGCTTTTGAATATACCATTTGTTGCCTGGTGTGATTTGCTGTTGCTTAAATTTCTTGCACCCCTTGAAATTGTTGACGTGTTTGTTGCAGACAACAGCTTCAGAAAGTGGATTGTTCGATCACTTGATTAACATCTGGGAGTTTGACCCTGGTCCTATCCCGGGGACCTGCAACCTCCATTTCTTGGTGGATTTCAGATTCCAGTCACCCCTTTATCGACAGGTTCAACTTCATCAGGAATTTACATTTTCCAACATTTGGGCATTATTTTTCCTCCTTTTCCAGCACAAACTCGGTGATAAAATTTTTGGTGCTGACTGCCTAGGGTGGCCAAGTCCTGGGTTATGACTTGATGTAATGAAGCCACAGTTCAGAACTTAAAGCTTTAAGCATCGTCTTTCAATCTATTTAAGAGAATTCTTTCTCCTCAGCGGTTGCTTCACGTATCTTTGAGCAAAAAATCTTTGTTCTACTGTTAAATGCCGTTATTTAAAGTTTAAACTATTGTTTTATCTCTATCTCTGATTCTGGTCATGTTCAATTGTTCAGGTGGCGTCTATGTTCTTCAAAGAGGTGGTCTCCAAACTGGTTGGTTCATTCAGCGATCGTTGCCGTTCCATCTATGGTCCGGGTGTTCGTGTCCTGGAAACTGAGTATGGAGCCACATGATTACGGTGAAATGACCAAAATTTCATCTCGTCTCTTTAACTCTTATTATTATCATTATTTTCATTGTATTATTCAACCAAAGTTCCTCATGCAGCTAAGCTGCAACCATTTGGTTGTTTTTTGGGTCTGTGCACTATGTGGAGCAGCCTGCATTACACTGTACATGTAATCCATTCTTTCAAATGACTAGAGCTTGCGGCGGATGCCATTTCTGACAATGTACAAACTGTGAGCATGAAGTGTTTATGTTTCTGAACGTTTGGACTCTAAACCTGGATCTGGATTTGTTTATCTTGCCCCATTGGGTTAGTACACTGAAAGTCTCAATAAAATTACAAGTTTTTTAACAAGTGCAAATATTCGTAACAACCTGTGAAATCGCCGGTTTCATGTGAGAGGTGGCAGTTTCACCGGCGACGGGCGGTTCAGTAATGCTGGAAAAGATTTTAAAATTTGGACTTTTCGTAGAAAACATTTTCTTGCCATGAAGGGGCTCAAAACATAATTTCCCCTTTTAGTTGGCCTGTTTCATCATGAATGGGACAGAATGAAGTCAGAAGTCATGGTTGGATGAGGCAGACCACATTTCACTTGAAGTTGAAAGTGATTGTATACTTTCTCAACTTTCCAAGCTTTTCGTGTTAAATGCTATCGTTTTCTGTTCTTTAAGTTATTTAAACTTCATATCGCGGGACCAGGCGAGTTTTTGTGAATCTTGCTTTTGCGAAACAGTAGTTCACCCTGCCGTTCCGACCTGATGGTGACCGTATGCGTGTGCCTGCACCGCGTGAGGAAACCATTGCCTCTGGATGTCTATGGGGATTTCAGGTCCAACACAAATCGTAGATTGAAATCCTTAAGATTAGGATGTTGTTGCCTTTACATGGTAACGACTCCCTTGCCGAATCCAATATGGACATCTAGATTAGAACATAACCTCATCTGTTGACATTTGAAGTTTTCTCCTAAATTCATGAAGATAATTATCTTTGCCCTACACAGCAACAATTGGTAACAGGTCGGGTAATTTTTTTTAATTTAACAAAGTGAAAGCACAGCGTTCTTATTCTTCTTGTTCCAACAAAAATATCCCACTGTTTTACTTGAAAAAAATTCAATACGAAAATTCTTGCTTCCTCTTTCTTTTGAACTCATAGATGGTAAACAAAGGTAAGGATGGATAATAACGACCCATTGCATCGTCACGAACTTATGAAAACGGCCTTCATATCAAGATCAGATTCATATGTGGTTCTCGTATAATGGGAACTGTACATGTAGTATTTACACCTTACTAGTTACTACTATTACGCCCTTTTCTATGGTGGTCCAGCATTTTGCATTAACCACTGGTCCTTCTGCTATGCCATTTTATGCCAAAACTTTCGTGGCAGGGATGTGTGCAAATTGCGTAAGCATGAAGACCCGATACAGGCTGCAGAACGCCGGAACCCTCTGAATAATCGTAAATCGGAACCGAGTCCACTGCGCATCCATTCGTGTATGCCCTGGGCGCGCACTACCTCTCCAGTCCGCACCGATGAAGAGACCTGCGTCAGGGTGTGGCGACCAGCCGAACCTCTTTCTCGAATTCGCAGAACTAATCCTTCCATGGCTACCACCTCCTGATTTGGCCTCCGTTTCCTCGACTTGCAGGACCCTCCGCCGCACGACGCAAGCCATTACCGAACGCCGCTGCTCAGACGCTTCCAGAGGTCTCGAGAAGTACCCCATTCCCTTCTTCAACCCCGTCGATGATGAGCCTTACGCGTACTTCCTCTACACCTCGCATGCGGTCTTGGGCAACCGTTCTTCCTCGATATTTTCTCAATCATGGGGCGGAAACTATAGCTGTCCTTCAAAGTTTGGCCCTGCCCACGAACTTTCTTCCTTAGATGTTGATGTTTCTGAAGGGTGTTGCTGTAGAGAGTGCTCTGTTGGCCACGACGGACGAGGAGGATGCCCATGTTTGGGTTTCAATGAGTTGTTAAGTGGAGTGGAGTTGAGCGTCGGGTCGAGGATGGAGTGTGGGAACAGCTGTTCTTGCAGTATCGATTGTCCCAACCGACCAACACAACGAGGGATTGCTGTGAAGCTGAGAATCGTGAAGCATTTGAAAAAAGGTTGGGGATTGCACGCAGCAGAGTTCGTCCCACGTGGAGAATTCTTGTGTGAATATGTTGGTAAGATATGTATAAATGCCATAATTTTCTTTTGGACTTCTATCTCTCTGGTTCTGTAGTAGATTCAATACTAGAAAATGCGTGTTTTAATGGTTTGTGGGGACTGGTGGTAAAAGGATCATGTGAAAAAGGCGTTGGATTTTGTTTTGGACCCAGCTTTTTGGCATGGTAATGATATTTGCAGCAGGAAAATTCTTCCCCTACCAATCGCTTGAGAATATTTCTCCCTGAAGGTCTCTTGTTCCTTTATTGTGTAATCACTCTGTATAAGTGCTTTAGGACTTTGTTCTTCTCTTTGTTTTTTGTCCTTGGACGCAATTGCGTTACAAATGGTGCTTCGTTAAGTTGTTTTGATCTGATACAATCTCTCCCTTTTGCAGACTTATTTTTGAATGTTCAATTCACCTGTAAGAAATAGCTAAATGACCGCACAAGTTCCCTTTCGGCTTCGTTAAGTTGTTTTGATCTGATGCAACTGCTCTCTTCTGCAGACTTATTTTTGGTTGTTCAATTCACCTGTCAGAAATAGCTAGATGACCGCACAATTTTTTTTTGACTTGTGGTGTGTGTGTGTATTTTGGAAATTGAATGGTGACTATTACTTTTTAGAGTCATACAGTCATCTAATCTAATCAGGACCGTCTGATCCATCATGGTGGACAGTAAAGAGAAAAATAAGGTGAAAAAAAAGTGATGAACGTTTTTGTCATCTATTATCAGTTCTCAGTTCTCACCTTTTTTTCCTTGTTTTTTTTCAACCATTCGTATGCTTCAGATGGCTGCTCCTCGTTAGATATAGGTGAGTCTAGATAGCCGAGCCATCATTCACTCATTATATATATAAAGTTCAAATTCTAGGGGTAACATGACTGTCCTGTGTTCCTCACGCGCAAAAAATGTGAGAGTGGTTCATCTATTCTCTCCAGTAGTTTTTGCACCCCACAGTTTCTCCCCTTTAACATGATGAGAGTATCACGCATTTTCTGGGTTATCTTCTATAAACTGTTCAGTTGTACTTCTTTAAGTGACCATTAGTACCGCTGTGATTTGTTCAGGTGAGCTTTTGACAACAGAAGAATCAAGGAAACGGCAACAAGAGTATGATAAGTATGTGTCCACTGGCCACTTTTCTCCTGCACTTCTAGTTGTTCGAGAGCATCTCCCATCAGGCAAAGCCTGTCTAAGGTTAAATATAGACGCCACTAGAATTGGAAATGTTGCCAGATTTATCAACCACGCGTGTGATGGTGGAAATCTTTCAACTGTACTACTACGTCACTCAGGTGCATTACTTCCTCGTTTATGTTTCTTTGCTGCTAGAGATATACAAGAAGGGGAGGAGCTTGCTTTTAGTTATGGTGATGTCAGGCAAGGACATCGTGCGGTACCATGCTTTTGTGGTAGCTCAAATTGCTCCGGTTTGTTGCCATATGAGCAGACGTAGAAGTCTTCTTTCGTTGCGTTTTGTTTTCCATATTGGAAGGCAGTGTCTTGAGTTCGCATAATTGGTTTCGATGGTTTCAATATGTTCATTGTACTTACTGCTTATGTGAAGAAAATGCATAAATAGGAAGAACGTTCTTTGAAATCTCTATGTGATATTGTTGATATCATTTATAAAGTTGCCTTGCGCATTGCTTCGTGCGGCATCTTGTGTCTCTTTTCATGCTCCAAACCAACAGCAACCAAATTTATCCTGTAAAAAACGATCTTGTTGGGGCTTGATAACCACCTCTATCACCAATTATTTAAAAGCTATAGGGCGTGTTCTTTCAGAGAAAAATCTTGTAAGATGATTATTTTGGGTGCAGTATAGGGTTAGCAAATACAATTGGTTTCTGGCTCTCTTCTTCATCATCGTCTTCATCATTTGAAGGGTGCGATAGCTGAAGAGGCTCAAAACTTCTTGAAGATGGTGCTGCATCTGTTGGATCAAAGTGGCCAGTATAGTTTCCCATGGTGACCAGGTTATTTGAAGCGGAGGAATTATTGGAAAATGCTGGTTGTAGAAGACCCACATGGTGTTGCTGGTGTGGGATTTGCAGGGCATTGGCAACGGCCAGTCTGCTATTGATCAGCTGTGTTTGCACTACCGATAGTTCTGCCTGTAATGCAGCTACCTGAAAACATTAGGTTAGAATGATTAGTTTAAAATTTGTACTGCTTTCTCTTAGATGGAAATCCTAACTGTTTTTAACTTTTTTATAACCCCTTCATATAATTACTAATCAGATCACCCTGTGGCCTATTTTGTGCTTGTCAACAGATTATATGGTCATGAGAAATTTGACAAGCCTATCCAGCATGTAGTCCCTAGGGAGCACCAGATAACCTGAGCCTAGTTCCCTTCATGTTGATCAATTTGTATGTGTTTGTAGTTGTGACTCCTCATTTCCTTGGTACAAAAACGCCTGTTTTCGAGCCAGCAAAGGCTGCAGAATGTTACAAAAAAGATAGTTTTTCCCTGTTCGAAGAGATTCATGTTGAAGGCTCTTTATGGCAATCATGGTCAGAGTCTGGTTTCACTGCAGTAAATGAAGAGAATGGAAGTTGACGGGATATTTCATATTTGGACCCAGCAAGTTCAGGTACATATCTTGATGTAACATGTCTGGGACCCTAAATGGGTGAACTTAATTTCTATTACGGTTCTAATGTTGAAACCCAATTGGCAACGAAGCTTTTTCCTCCAAATCTTACGCGCAAATGGTTCATCAGTATAGACAATTGTGTATTGTCCGGGCACTTGAGTGAGACTTACCAATGTTCAAATTGGTCCTGGACCCGCATTGACATGGTGCCTCCTTTGTGATACTTGGCGAGGACTTGCGACGGGGTGTGAAGGAGTCAGATCCAGGCCAAAAACCAATCCGATATAATCCTGACCAACCTAATTGGACTAGTATCCGGATATAGGTTTTGGGAACAAAATCCAAATCTGACTAACGAAAAAAATCAGATATTTACACAGAAGTGTATTAGGTTCTTGATGATTAATCTTTGAATCGGATGAAACCTGCATGCTAAATCATAATCTGTTTACTAAAAAGTGTCCTCTATTCTTTTGCCAGGAGAGAATAATTGGTTCATGTGCTGGATCTTTCAGTAACTGGATAAACCCAACCCACTGGCATTGACAGATGGATCCTCATCAACCCTCGGTTAACAAAGAGCCGTAGGCTTGTAAGGAAAGGGGGGTAAAGAAAGAGTCGCTTGTCTAATCGAAAGAATTCCATCTTTCAAAGAAGACTATTGGGGTTGATGTTACACCAGGTATTTGGCATCTGAAAGGACCTACTTATTCAGGTCATCCGGATAAGCAAGTGGTTCTTGGTGGAACCACCATAAGCCTCGAGAGAAGGACAATAAATGCCCACGAAGAGGAACCAAGGCTAAAGAGTTTTACTTGTACACAGCAATGGATGGAGAAATGTACCTTTCAAAGTGGAATCCAATGCTTAGGGGACAAGATTTCATGTCAATAGCTGTTATTTTCCACATACCAGTCATCCTATTTGGAGGGTACCGCCATGTGAAAAATAATCGAGTGATATCTATATAGACTGTGAATAAGATTAGATATTCCACAAGTCCGGAGAAATCTTTAACTTTCTTTACAGGCAACTAAAACCTTAAGCTTTTTGAAGAAAAGTATGAGCGATCTTTCTGAAAGGCTGGAGTGGGTATTGTTTCCACAGTCCTCCCCTTTTGACTACTGCAGAAACTGAAATTTCCAGAGTTATCTTATATGTATAAGAAGTGTTCAAAGTTTCGAACCTGCTGCTGTAATGCCAGTATCGTTGCGACACACCCATAAACTGGATCAGAAAGTCTTGCTTGAGCCTCGTAAGATATTGTCAGGACGGCATCCTGTCTGCGATTCGCCGGAATATGCAGCAGCAGCTTGGAGACGTTACTTGCACCAAAGACCTTGTGGACTGCAGCGAACCTGGCTGCACCTTGATCAGACCCAAAGTAAGGAGCAAATATGCACCCACTCGCACATTTCCTTCTAAGGAATTTGCATGCACCACAGGGCGGTGCACTTCCACTGCCCCCACCGCTGTCGGTGCCATGTGGGACGATGCATTTTCTGGCATCGGGACTTCGTCTTGACGGCACCGGCTTAGCTGAATGTGGGTCAAGTGGGTTGGATGAGCTTCTCGAATTCTGCCATGCTTTGTCGGCGGGTGACTTCTTGGCTTGGGAATCCAGGTTTATATGCCGGAAGAGTATGCCGGTGGCCGGAAAAATGGTGGGGAGGAAAGAGGTGGGAGGGAATTTGAAGGAGGGGAAGCGGGAGAAAAGGACATGCTTGTCTCGTGAGTGTGTTGTACCGGACACAAGCGATTTGAATGTGACGGGCCGTCGGTGGTTGTGATGCGTTACTTTTACTAGAGTTTGAAACGTACCACTTTTCTTTTCCTGTACGTGCTTCAAGCAACACATACCAAACTGACCTTTACTTTTTATTCTTTCCTCTCTCTCTTTCTTGTCTCAATTATGAACAACCAAGTCCCCCGCACAGCTTTGAGATACCAACACTGTATATCACCAAACTGGAATCCTCAAATGTTTAAACTGAGTATGTATTCATATGAATGTGATTTAGGTCATTCCTTTACATAATTGTAATTTATTCACTGAGTTTAACTTGTAATTAAATCTACAAAGATTTATTTAAATAATTACAATCATAAATATGTATCCATATGAATGAAATTCGAGTCATTCATTGTCCAATTATAGTTTACCTTATAAATTTAACCTGTAATTGTATTTATAAAGATTCATTTTAGTATGACATAAGCATCAATCTCTTGTGGGGAAAAAGGAGAAGCCGTTAGCTCATCTTGTAAGGCAGGGCAGTCGTAGAAGTTCAAGTGATGAAGGGTGCAGATAAAGGCCCTAGAACCTCCCTTCTTTGAATCTTTGATACCATACCAATACAAAAACTCTTCGAATTTCGTCAATGTAATATGGAAACCTTACGAGAGAATGAATTTGAGATTGACTTGTACCATCTATGATATTAGGAATGGTACGCTTATTCGATATATTCAGGGTGGAGGGAGGTGGGGGGGAATTGCCCACAAAAAATGGTTATTTTTATATTGAAATTTCATGGCTGTTTTTTCAATTTACATACAAGTGCCTTTCAAAATCTAAAATTTATATAACTAGTGCCCTTTTGTTAAAATTTTCTGACAGAAAAAAAAATGTTCTGAATGAAGTGGCCGGATTGTAGCTTAGAAAGATTTGAAAAATGGGCAGGGTTGTTTGGGGGAGAAATTAAAATTAAAGAAGAAGAAGATGTTAGTTGTGGCTTGAGAGAAGAGAGGGAAACTTGGTCCTCCCACACGTCTTGTGCTTCCCGTAGCGTGTGGAATGGGGGAGCTCTAAGTGCTATCACACCAAGAGGGGGTGGGCATCGTAACAGCAAACGCATTCTAGATCCAGATTCATATTGGGATCCAATATCTACCAACCCCCGCCTTCATGTGGTGCTGTAAGATGTATGAAAATCAATGCTCTTTTGGGTGGTTTTCTTTTTACCATTGTCAACAAACTAATTAAGCTGAACCAAGTAGGAAGACGACAGATTGTAAGGTATCTTGTTTGTCATTGTCAACGGGAGTGGATTCCTTATGAGCAAAAACAAAAGGCCTCTAAGCCTCCACATTCCTTGTCTTGTTAATAGAACATCAATCGATTTTTTGTGATTGTTTTCATATTAATAAAGAGGACCCAAAATCTAAAACAAGTCTATGCTTCAACCTTGGCATTCATCTCATCAGTGGTGGAGCCAAGAATTTCGGGGGACGCTAATTTAAAAACCTCTCACCTTAAGCGGCACCAGAGCAAATCTTTTAAAAGTATCAATGTGAAAACGAAAGAATTCTTGTGGGGTTGGCCACCAGCCAGCCTCAATATAACATTTGAGTTTCTTATTATAGATTATATACAGATCAAAGTATAGCATGTTCTAAAACCCAACACTGCTTTTGTTGAGGCTGGTTGGCCCATGTTGACAGCACATTATTTTTTGTCAGATAATTGTGGTTGTTTACCTACAAAAGTAGACCTAATTGGGGATGTCAAATGGCACTGTTTGTTAGGTTATTGCATAAAACAATCTAAGGTTGTGAACATCCAGCAGTGATGCATATTATAGGTCTACTTAAGCAAACCAGAAAAGTGAAGAGTCTGTTGGGGAAGGCAAAGGCAGCTTCCATTTTTAAGTAAACATCAAGAAAAAGGAAGATGTGAAACAAATCAATCACGTTCATTGCAGTTTCATGCTCCCCATGTAGCAAGGACCCACGGGGTGCTTGTCGGCAAAATTTCATCCGTCATTAAGAATTTCAGACCGTCGTAGAAATTAAAATAAAACTTTCCTTTCCTCCGGCGGAAATTATTTACTCCATTGTGCGTGCACGTTTGGTCTCGGTGGCCGTCGACGAGTTCGTGAACTTAGTCGCGTTTGAAGAACGCGACCGAGTTCTTAAAATCAGCGGCTTTCTGCCTTCGAGGTTCGAGAAATTCGTCACTGTCTGCAGATGCTCGTCAGTGTCCTCCTTCACCGTACAAGTTACAACCTTCGGTCGACGGGGCCCGCCACCGATACGCCTGATCTTCCTCGAGAGTGCTTCCATCCACGCCATCGAATGCAAATGGATCCGATGAGATCATTAATATGAACTATCCATTTTACTATAGGGCGATCTTCTACCACATCAACAACAAAAGCATGTCACAACAACATATTCACATAGATCTATGGATTTTATTCCAATTTTCACATGCAAAAAAGGATCGGTAGATTGGGATTCGGGAATACACACATCATGGCGACATAAAGTCTTTCTGCCTTCTTTTCTGTAAAACTTTTTCCCACTTTCGAATGGTCGTGTGACAAATTTGGCCCAAGCATCGGTCTTCAAATCCAAAAGTGCTAATGTTCGTGATTTTGATCTCCAAATTTTGCTTGTGGTGAACTCTCTAGTTCTGGACGACGCAGATCCGAGATCAGCTGCTGTTCAAACTTCAAACAAACACTGTTCATAAGATAAGTTAAGATTCCACAGTACACTCATAAAGCTTCGAGTGAAATGCTCCGTAAACTATACAAGATCGTATGTTGACATAAACTTTAATACATATGGAAAGAAAGCAAACTTCCTAATTGAAAAGTTCATGTGAAAAACTTAGCCAATTTAGACTGCATTGGTCGTTCTTTAGAATAGCGGGACGCCTCATAGAAAGGATTGTTGGGGCTCCATGTGGAGATGCTGGACATAACTAGAAAGAAGACGGGGCCCCTTGGCTTGCTCACATTCTAAAGACTTCCCACCTAAAGATTTGACACCCTTATGTTATGCAGGCAAACGACAAATACAACTGTCTAATTTAGTCTTAATATGAAATGAAAGGGACACAATAAACCAGCCTACCAAGTTGGATGCTGCTCATAGTTTAGATCCTGAAAGTAGCTGTTAGTGGCGAAAACAAGAAGATGACCACAAACTTTGATTACATTCAAATATTCGACTAAGGTTTTAACTTGTATCAAATCTTGGTCAACCGAGCCAATCTGACCCACATGGACCTTGGCTGAACCCAACTAAGAGCCCACCACTGACCAAGTCAGTCTGACCCTGTATGAGCCCACCATTCACTATGTCAGGGTCCCCGGCCAAGGCTTTAGACGTGAGGGAAGGGCGCTTTCGTCGTCTGGCGGAGACACATTTGCCATTCATCAAATTGTTTAGCCTTGTATGGTCTCATCATGTACGTAATTAGGTAGAAATCTTCTCATAAAATCTGGGTCTCCCGGGGCGGAGAGAGGGAGTCAGGAGAGAGAGTGAGTGAGACAGGAGGAGGGTTTCTCGAAGAGTCTCTCAGATCTCGAATTCCCCTTCATTTCTTCCTTTGTTGGCGTAATGATCTGAGGCGTCCGCTGAGCGCGCTCTCTCTCACTCTGACGTGTTCTTTTTCATCGGAGTCTGGCCTCTGAGTTTCTGGTTTATTTGGAGTTGTAGGGCAAGAGGTTAGTGGTGGTGGGCGGAGGATGTCGACTCCGGCGAGGAAGAGGCTGATGAGGGACTTCAAGCGGTTGCAGCAAGATCCGCCCGCTGGAATTAGCGGCGCCCCGCAGGATAACAACATCATGCTGTGGAACGCTGTGATCTTCGGGTGAATCTTCGATTTCGTTTTAGCGTTTCCTTCTTTTTTGATTTTTTTTTTTTTCTAGGTGGTTTCTGATTGTTTTAGGGTTTTTGTTTTTCTGGCGCCTTTGGTTTCAGCCCCGATGATACTCCTTGGGATGGAGGTGAGATTTTTTCCTCGGCGTTGCTGTTTTTTTTTTTTTTTTTTCGCTTTTTTTTTTTTTTTTTCGCCTGGCATTCATTTGTAACGGAAGATTGGGGTCTTTGTGCTGTCTTTTTTTTTTTCGCTACGGATGTACGCTGAAGGATGTTGATGTAGAGTATTCAGTTTATTTGCTTGTTGGATTGTTCTCTTCCTAGGTTTTGGAAATTGTAGCAATAGGATACTCTTGATGTCATTTTGACCATTGCCGTATTCTTCTTTTGCCGCTTTAGTGATGCTTTAGCTGCTGTCAGGCTTCGTATGTTTTGTCTACGTATCATGTCCCGGAGATGGTTCGTGCTGTGACGGGTTTGATTTTCGTTATTCTTATCCGTGATGATTTGATATATATTTTTTTGGGCTGTTTTTCTTCCTCCACGTATTCCTTTTGCTACCTTGTTTAATGTTTTTCTTTTCTGGGGTCTCTGGTGTATTTTTCATATGTTTTGGCCGATTTTTTCCTTTTGGAAATTATTCTTTGTTTCAGATGGTCAACTTTCCTCTTTGGAGCACATAAATTGCTGCTTTCAGATAGTGCATGGGTGTGTGATTGGGTTCCATTTAAGGTTTTGTTTTGTCTATTATCTTCACGAGCCTGTGGTTGTTGCAAGTTGCAACAATCTCATAATTTGCAATTGCTAGCTTTCTGGTTTCGTGTGGATGTTTTCCTAGCCCTTGTGCCTTTTGTGCTTCAATCTTGTTTCTGATGAGTTATCCAAGCATGTAAAGTCAAACCTTTGTGGTAGGTCCAGATTGCATCAAATACTTCCACGATAGGGTTCTTTGTCCAGTTGCGAACTGCTGTCTGTCTTTCAGTACAACGCTGCTTCCTTTTTTCAAGAATCATATGGTGACCTGTTGGAGCTCAATGGGCTGCATCATGCGTTCTTGTTTTCTCTCCCGTTTGTGTTTTGTAGTCTTGGTATGTTGAAGGCAAATAGGCAATAAACTGGAGTCTGGAGTGCTATCTGAGTTAGGATGTATAAGAACCAGTAACAGTGAGTGCAAATTTGTCATCGAGAGAATATTTATTATGTTTCTTGCTCAGTTGTCAAGGCGTCTAGGCGCTGCCCAGGCACCAGCCAACACTTCGTGCTTAGGCACGCCTAGCCTAAAATGCATCCAATATCTAACAGACTTTATTCTGTTGCTAACACTTCAATTCTTTGGGATCTCTTTTGAAATTAAGTCATATCTAGTTAAAATTAGTTGCCATAATCTATAATTGCATTTAGCCTGTAAATAAAGATGAAAAAATTTACAACTATGTAACAAACTTTTATTCTGTTACTTGTGTACTGAATATTTGATGACCATGAATTGATACGTGTATGCATCAAAGAGGATTTTTACAACATAGTTATTTAGGAAATGTTTTGCACTTCATGTGTGGACTATCATCTACATAGTCCATATTGTTTCTTTGCAGTTCTAACATCAGACTATGTTGAACAGTTGAAGTGAGGTCTGCATGTATTTTTCTGATTGCTTAACATGCACTAAACAAGAGAAACTGATGGTCTTTGTACCATAAACCTAGGTTTTAAGTTTTAACATGGGTAAGAAGGCTGGCATAGGTTCCACAAAATATGTTTTAGAGTACATAAGATGCATACAGAAATTCATGGTTTTATAAAATATGTACTTAGCATATGGTTGAAACTTCGACTTGATGAGTTGATATAGAATATGTAATTAATTAATATATAGCAAACTGTACTTAAAGAACAGAAGTTATATAATATAATTGCACATAATATAAGTATATACAGTATGACTGTGTATAATAAAATTGCAGGATTTAATTTGAAGGGAAAGAGACTTTTCACCTTCCCATGAACTAGGCACGTCTAGGCGCCAGTCTAACGCCCATGGCCTAAGTGATGGACTTAGGCGACCGGTGTGGACCCTTGCCTAGGTGTTGCCTAGGCGTGGACTAGACGACGTGTTAACAACTGAGGTTTCTTGATGCATAGGTTAAACTAGGCGACGCCTTAGCAACCGAGGTTTCTTGATGCATAGTTTAAACTTTAAACTTTAAAGCCTAAAGGCAAGGCATTAACCTTAATTTATGAAAAAAAAATTGTTCTTTATAGAGTTTAATGTTGAGAAGTTTGGTTCTTTAGTCTTCTTCATGGTGTTAATATATCTGAGATTAATTGAAGGACAAAGCAGTTTTGGTGGTGGTGGAGAAAAAGAAAGTGTAGTGAGATAACTTAACAAACTTGTGATGCAGGATTACCATTTATCCTTCCTCATGTTTAAAACCTGAATAACTGCCTTTGATTGTTGTGGTTTTTGGCAAAACAATTTCAAGATTATGAATCTCTTGTTTTGATTTTTAGCCTATGAGTGGTCAAATACAAAATCCAATTTATAGTGTTAGTGCCAGTTGTGTGCTATAGAATGCTCTTTTATCTGATTAATTTTTGTTCCTTATAAGCACTTTGGATTATGGTGTATACTTTATAGTTTACTCGCATTTTAAATTCTTTGATGCTTTCCAGAAGCAAATTTAGTTCTTATAATGTCAAGTTTCTCTCTGATTTGTTCCAGGTACGTTTAAGCTAACCCTCCAGTTCACAGAAGATTATCCCAACAAGCCTCCTACTGTTCGGTTCGTGTCTCGAATGTTTCATCCAAATAGTAAGTTGAGAAATTGCGCTTAGTAAATTTTAATGTGTTATTTCATTTGTAATTATGAAATCAATACTTCTAGATGTCTGTATTTTCTTAGCGATTGATTCTGTGCCTGTGGCTTCGGCAGTCTATGCAGATGGAAGCATTTGCTTGGATATTCTGCAGAATCAGTGGAGTCCTATTTATGATGTGGCCGCAATACTTACATCCATTCAGGTATGGGTTTTGAAGTTCTTATCACTTAACCATTCTCTTCCTTTCCTTGAATTATGCTCTTTGTACATGTGATTTTAATGATTGAATAATTCTTCTGCTCATTCAATGTTTAAATATCCAGTCTTGTCATGTTCGGGTGGCTAATGAAATTTTCGATGAGTGAATGCCCTGCCTTGCCATGATCCTGGTGGTTAATGAAATGTTCAGATTGAGTTTTTCACTTTTAGCCTCTACCTGTTTAAGTAAGAAGGAAGACATCTCTTTGGTTTCTTTTCATGTGTGCTTTTTTCAATGCCTTCTGCATTTTTTGATCATTCAAGTTGCTTAAATTGCACTATGGTGTGCATTTATTGTGTATATTAAAATATTTGTGCTGGTGCGGTGCTGTATGACAATTTTGTGGTCATTTCCCAGCCCTTTTGTCTCTTTCCAGAAGAAGTCGTGTTCATGGTTTTAGAATTTCTAGAATTTCAAGAAAATGACTTGTTTGCATTAATGAATCGTTTTTTGGTGTCTGAGAATTTTCTTATAAAATAATAGATCAATAGTTTCTGAGGGGGATTGTCCATATTTGGTATGATGCTATTTCCAACGATCAGCTAAAGGTGGTTTGTCTGACCTGACCTGGCTGGTCTTCTATAGTCTAGTTTCATTTCAGGGGGAAAGAAATTTAAACACGAAAATATTTCTCTTTAGAATATGTCTATGAAATTTTCTGATAATAAATTTTTGATCTGTGTAGCCTTCATGGGGCCTGATATCATCTCATATATTTTAAGATGTTACCTCATGATAAACTAATCCTGAAATGCATTTTTGTTGTTTATAGAGCTACTAAGCATGGTTATCAGTATCTGCAATATTTTGAAGATGCTGCAACGGCCAACGAGATCACAATTTGATGTTACTGATTGGAAATTTCACAATAACACAAATTTTTGTGATTTCTTCTGGAGTTTTTTTTTTCACACATTTTAATTGTAGTTTTCTCCCTGCTTATGTATTTTATATTTTGAAAGATTTTCTAATGATTATTTGGAGGTTCTTGCAATTACTGTATATTTTATTGACAAATTATGTAATTTGAAGCTTTTAGAGAAATTGTTGGAAATGCCATTGGTGACCATGCTATTAAAATAGCTTACTACACTGATCAACTGTTCAGTATGTCAGTTCCCTGTTAGCAATCATGCACTTTTCATGCCATTGCCTCTAAAAGTTCCTAGAGGATGTTTATGTGGAAAAGCAGCACAAGTTTCTTTTTAGCTTACAGTCTACGTGGATTTGGTAAAAGATATGTGGTTGGGGGGGGGGGGGGGGGGGGGGGGGGGGGGGGGGGTTGGTGTTTCTGCTTGAGTAGTAATTCACAGTTTAACTGGAGCTTATAGATGTGTGGTTTGAGTCTGTAGTATCTTACCAGTTTCGCCATATGATTGAAATGAGCTCTAGTGTGAAAGGCTTCTTTCTGAGTCATGACTCCTAACCATTTCTGTGGATGGTTGGCTTGCCTTCTTGATTGCCATTATTGGTTGTTATGGCCTACTTGGAATACTCGTTTGTTGTGGGGGAAGAACTACTCAAGAAATTGGATTATGCAGAAAGATGTTGTGCCTGACCTCTGACCTGAAGTACAGGCTTGTCTCTTGATGAGGTTAGAATAATAGCGATGTTTTTTCAAAAGTTGCAGAGAAAATTTTTCCAAAGACCTCGGTAGTCAAAGTCAAGCCTAGGCTCCTAGCCCCACCTTTTCGACCTTGAGTCAAAAAAAGTTGCCAATTTCGCCATATGATTGAAAATGAGCTCTAGTGTGAAGGGCTTCGTTCTGAGTCATGACTCCTGACCATTTCTTTAGAGGGTTGGCTTGCCTTATTGATTGCCATTATTGGTTGTTATGGCCTACTTGGAATACTTGTTTGTTGTGGGGGAAGAACTTTCTCCTATAGTGTGGTGATTGCAAGTGCCTCACACTCTCCATATGGATTGCCTACTCAAGAAATTGGATTATGCAGAAAGATATTGTGCCTGACCTCTGACCTGAAATACAGGCTTGTCTCTTGATGAGGTTAGAATGATAGGGACCTTTTTCAAAAGTTGCAGAGAAAATTTTTCCAAATACCTCTGTAGTCAAAATCACGCCTAGGCTCCAAACGCCCATCTTTTTGAGCTTGAGTCCAACAAAGTTGTACTTTTTTTCCTAGTTTCTTTTTCTACTTGTTCATTTTTTTTTCTTCTGTTTTTTTTTTTGTTGTTTTTCTTCTTATCCTCCTCCTCTTTTTCTCCCCCTTATAGTGTTCTTGACCTACCTAGGTGCAGGTTAGGCGTTTTTGGAGAGCCGTCACGAGGCCCTCCTAAGCTTCCATCTGTTTGGTTGCTTGAATGGAAAAAATAGTCCAATTTGAAGCTAAGTATGTACATTTTAGAACAACATCGTAGACCAGCACATTTTAAAGCATATTCTTGTTTGATCTGACATGTTCATCCATGGAAGCTTAAATTGAAAACAAAAAAGGTTAATTTCTGTGTGCTATTTCTTTAGAAAGTATTTATTTAGAGCAAAATTTTCTAGGTAAGCACTTCTTGAAGTATCATCTTGCTACAGGGATTTTGAGAGTGGTTAAATGCGAGGATGGGTTTGCATACTTTTATGATCTAATATATAGATGCAGCAGATTCTACTGTACGAGGAGAATGACTTCTCATGACAGAAATGCCTTCCTGATTTCTGGATTTTGGATTTCCCAGGATTTTTTTTTTTTAACATTGGTTCTTGTCTTGCTGTTAATTGACCATCTGGATTGCCATAGGACCAATTTATGTAAGTGGTTCACTGGAGTGGAAGCTTTACCTGTTTTTAAGGGCTGCCTGTTCTCTAGGATATAATTCCTTGTCTTTTACTAGATACAACATTTCGTGAAGTTTTAGAGTTTTCAACTAAAGGCTGTCTGCCTACAAAACTTTCCGTTGTGATGATGGTATGCTTCAGTCTTTCGTAATTAAATAGGCCATTAGGAAGCCCCTGCCCAAAACACCCATCCTGATGTACCTCCGTTCCCCATTTACAACACATCCCCTTCCGAATTTGTTATACATGAATGCTTGGTTTAGCATTTTGTTTGAGCTTTTTCATTGCTAATCTTCGGGAAAATATGGTGATTGGTTTTATTTTGCTGTTTGAGATTCCACTGATGCTGAATGCTGACTTCTCCTCGCTGCAGTCTCTTCTCTGCGATCCAAATCCTAATTCGCCAGCAAACTCAGAAGCGGCTCGCATGTTCAGTGAGAACAAACGTGAATACAACAGAAGAGTGCGTGAAATCGTTGAGCAGAGCTGGACAGCCGATTAAAGACAGTCCTTCATAATAAAAAGAAATGGGGGTGTCTAGATTCAAAATGTGTTCATTTTGAATTTTCTCGAATGACTACTACACTGTACCTCTCTCTTTCTCTCGCTCTCCAGTTTTCTTAGTATTTTGATTGTGTATAGTAGTGTCGCAGTCGATTTCTGGCTTGTAACTCCTTAGCTTGAATTTGCTGAGAATGGATGACACTATTTCTCTTGTTGACATGATAAAAAATGTGTGCTTATCACTATTGGACATTTGTTTGGACGCGTGAAATTGTGTATATTAATGGATCAATGCACATTGGGCGTCTGTTTTACTGATTTGACTGACCAGGAAGACAGGCTTCGTCCAGGTTTTCTTTTTGGTGTTTTGGATGCAATGCACAGTGGGCGCCTGTTTGATTGATTGATTTGGCTAACCAGGAATACGGGCTCCATCCATGTCTTGTTTTTGGTGTTTGACACTTGCAAGCAGTGTGGGTACTATGGGTGTCCCATATTCAATGCACAGAGCTATTATTGAGAAACTTCCCTGTATTCTGTAACGCTGCTTGTGTCGTGCTGCTGCACCGTACCAGGCCATTCCATATCTCGACGGGCGGCTGGATGTGGCTAAGGCAGGAAGCCGCACATTCACCATCATTGTATTGGACACCAGAATTTTAGACTCAACTGACTTGGGCCACTACATATAAAGGCTTTCTTTCAAAATGAACTTTCATTTCGGCGTCTTTTTGTCCGTTTCTCAGAACTTCCGTCCGAGTTGGTACTTGGATTTCAGACGCGGGACGCGGTAATTTCCACCAAATGGTCAAAAATGGTTCTTGGTGAATAAATTATAAGCTATCTTTATTGTGAATCGCTACCATTTCTGTCTGAAGTTGCTAATTGTCATTGAATGACCTTTTCCATATGTACATTGAATTACAGAGACTATACCATGCATGAACGAATCTGAAATGAATGGTAATGGTAGGAAAATCTTTCAAGAATGTCAAGTCTGTGTATGCTAACATCGCTAGAAGAACAAAAATAATGTCATCTGGAAGTTTCAATCTTCAAGCACATGTCTGTTTCTCCTCGCTCCAAAAGCAATTCTCTGCATCAAATTTCGTAAGTACCGTCAGTGTTCCGTCAACGAGAAAAACGAAGCTAAAACACCTTTTTGCTTGGAACTGGAAACTAACCGAAAATATCTGGGAATAAGCCTTCAGCCCAGTCAGGAAACGAATATATGTAGGTCTTGTTGAACCATTAAGAGGAACTGCTCTAATGCAAGGAACAAGGTATTCAGCAACCTGCAGGAAGAATAAAGTGCCATACTAATGATTTAGCAATATATTGGTAAAAGCGCTCCAACAAAAGTTCATTTGAGATGACCTCTCCTCATGCAATAGAAAAAGGAAAACCTTCAAATCGAGCACAAGTGAGAAACAAACACCCAAATATCCGCCAAGGATCTAGTTAGTTAGCTGAGGAGCCATTTGGTAATGAGAATGATTGCAAATTGTTCCATTAATCTGCCCTAAAAGTCAGAAGATTATGTTTTCGATGGATTGATCAATAGCCAACAGTTTATCAGTATCTCTATTGTCAAATGATCCATGATGGTATCGATGTGGTCATGAACATCAGGAACTTGTCAATGTTGGGCATTAGATGTTGAAGTCAGTCAAGAAATACACAGAAAATAAACTCCGGTACTAAAAATCGAGCTTCTCCGTAGTAGTATATTAGGAACATTGCTCATCAAGAGAGGAGCATCCTAAGGCGGAAGTGTGGCTCTAGTGTTATCCGATCGTCCTCTAGCAGAAGGAAGACCAAGATGATGAGCTCGCACAAGATATCTGGCTTACTTTAGGAGCTATTTTGTCAGGAGGCTGAAGCTAACATCAACGTGTACAGCTGAAGATAGAAAATTGGAAATCATCTGAAGCGTGCTTTTGTTATGAAAAAAACAACAGTTGTGAGGTTCTATATGCGGGAACTTCCTGCATAGAAGATGAGCATCCGTGCCCTCAAATTAGCATCTAGATGCTAGAGTGAGGGATAATTTAAGGTAATTTAAGGGAATGAACAACTGAATCATCTTATTCACGATGGCCGCTATAAATAATGCCGAATTCAATAGGCTGAGCTGGCCAGCATCATACATAATATTTTGTTTTCGCTGCCTTTTGGAGAGTCTATGGTTTGGAATAAACCACCCGTGGAATGGTTCTGCAGACCTATTCTTGGCAGTTCTTAGCAAGTATATTTGATTAGTAAAAGCTAGGGGACTGGACTCCTCCCAACAAGATGGCATCGAAATAAACTTCGTATCTTATCAGTCCCTTCAAAACACTATGTGGTAACAAGAAATGAAACAAAATGATGGAAAAAATGAAAAAAAAAAAGCAAAATGGTGGAAGATAAGAAAACAAAAGATTCACTTACCACATCTGCAGGCTCTGCAAGGACATTAATGAAAAATTTTGCCTGCAATATGGGAAAAAACGTTCCTACTAAATATTTAGCAGAAACCAGAATGAATAGAATTTTCAATTAAAGTAAATAATGCTTCTAATCTCACCTGCTTTGTAAGAGCCCCTGACATCAAAAGGTCAGTTGTGACCATCCCCGGCTGCCAATGTCATAGATGAACAGTTAGCAAAAATATGAGCTGTAGAAAGTTCTCTAAAGAAGGGTCATACAAAGTTCTCCATGAAGAAGAATCAGACATACCGATAAGTTATGCACCATAACGTTATTAATCTCATGCATTCGTAGCTCAGCCTGAAACACATACATCAATCCAATAAAAGAATGAAACAGGGAGAAACTCACTTTTTGAGATACCTTGCCACATTAATGACTGTCAGATCAAGAGTTATCTAGTTATCAAGGTTACTTCAATGAAATCTGTATAAAGTACACTAGTTTCTACATTATTGTTTGTTTATCATGCAACCTCTAAGTGCATGAGTACGACAGCAAGGGGAAAAGAGAGGTTTGATGATCCAAAAGATCCCTTTATGAAAAAAAAAGGCATTATATCTGCAACTATTGAAGAGGTACTAGAAAGAAAACAGGAAATTAGGTATGAAAAACCAATCGTACAGGAAAGGGTTCAACAAGGATCAAAGCAGAGACGTATAACTCGGACACAGAAAATAAACACACAAAGAATTTGTCCATATACAATCTTAAACATGCTTTTCATCAACAACAATAAATATATACCTGTAAGGACTTCGTCAGGTGCACCACACTACGTTTTGTAGCCCCATATGCAGCAAAACTAGCAAATCAAGCCAATTCTCTAACTTAATAGCATGCAAGCAAATAAAATTATGCATGGATCAAATAAAAGAACGGCTGTAATCAATTCATAGAGTTAAACTTGATCAACCTAGTTGTCACTTTTTTGATAAATGAAATGAGAACTAAAGAAAGCAGCAGGATGAGCATTTCCTTCTGGCACTTAATGATAGTTGCCTAATTACTCCTTCTCTTCTATTTGTTATGGAATTTGTGGCATCTTCTAGAAATATTGACAAGCTAAGTAGCACTGCTACCATAGCCAACATTCCTGGTTTGTTCAACAACGAAGTGAGAATCCTGATTTACTATACCGAGGAGTTGGCCTTCCATCTGAACCAGCACCGTCAATGTTGAAAACATGACCTCCACGTCGTTGGCTTGCCATCATTTTGATTGCCTACAAACATCGAACCTCGACATTCCAAACATGGAAGGAAAATCAATTCAGGACATGTGAGTAAAGAAAATTTTACCTCTCTACAGCAGAGCATCAAACCAAGTGTATTTGTAGTAACAACCTCCCTATGAAAAAAATTATGATCAGCTACATTTATTGTTTAAAATACAATACTACCCTTCAGTAGAATTATTAAACGCTGTTATGGAAACCTACATGAGATCTTCATCAGATGTCTCTGTCAATGGTTTGTAGCTGTATGCGTTGGATCCAGCATTGTTTATCTGCTTTATTACAACATCACCACATCAGGACCGATTTAGGGTTATCCCTCTCCATAAAAAATAATAATAATAATAATAATAAAGTAGCTTTATCAAAATACACACTCAGAAGTCAGAACAACCAGGAATACAGGCAAGCACACAATTTTCGCCTTATTGCAAACTTATAATATAATACACCGCAAAGAATAACAATGAGAAACTGAATCCTACGCAGTGTGGACATGTCATGTAAGACAAAGGTATGACAGAGGCTCACAGAGAAGGATCTTTCTCTCTCATATCATACTGAATCTATTCGCTATCAGCAACAGATCAACCTTATTATGGTTTTAATCCAAACAACGATCATTTCAAAATCTCACTCATGTGCATCTGTGTATGTTGACATAGACTCCATGAATTACAACAAGAATTATATAATGTGAGGTTAGGCAGACTCTGACCAAATTACAAAAAGATCAAGTTATCATGGAGGTGATATGGTCCATATGGATCAGCAAACCATTCCAGAAGTATTCTTCCACATCTGAGTACAAAGACAGATACCTAGCTTCATTAAATTATGTCCAACTTTATAGAACTAGCAAAATACCAGGAAGCACCTTCTGAGGGACAATGAGAAGGAAAAGTTGCCCATGTGATAAGATAGGAACTCACTCCTCAACGAGTCCATTAGTTCTTCCCAATTTCTCTTACTGACGACTCAAGTTTGACTTGCTGATTCAAAGAATTCTATAACAAATACGTGCAATCAAACAAAAAATCAAGCCGAAGTGTGATGCAAGCTTAACCGATGAACACAGAGAAAATGAACGTGACAGACCAATCAAAAGGCAGACGACCAGTAAATCTTATGGAGATCTTTCTATATTTACCGATGCAGATCAAAAGAGAAAATAGGGCTATTTACTGCTATATGCTACCATGGTTCTCTTGACAAAATGTTTCATCTTCTTTTCTATAATTGCTCCAAACTAAGATATAAATATATATATATATATATATATATATATATATATATATATATATATATATATATATATATATATATATATATATATATATATATATATATATATATATATATATATATATATATATATGTCGATCAATTGTAGAGGAAAAAGGAACTGCGAAAAGGTCCATACATACCCATACATCTATGTGGTTGAGCTTTTCTTGTGCAAAAGAAACTAATGCCTTGACATCACCTCCCTCTCGAACATCACAAACTGTACCCTAAAATATCAAAATACAAGTATTCAAAAGTCCAAACTTATATTTCGTCGAAAGGAGACCTTAAAGAGGAAAAAGAAACTGAATGGGTACCCACACATGCTGTCCGAACTCCTCTCTCAAATTCCGGACTGCCGATTCAACACGTTCTACTGCAGATTCAATTTTTCATTGTGAAGCCACTTGAGCTAGTTTCCATTCTGTTACAGCGCTAAAGATGTACACTGATAGCTTGTGGTTAAGGTTAGAGAAAGAATCAATACCTGATCTGGAGCATATTATGATGTTGTCACCAGTTTTCAGAAATTCTTTAGCAAGAGCATACCCGATTCCTATGTGAAAGCCATGAAACAATTTCAACGAGTTATTTCCAATAATACTGACTTCGTCCGATGGGCAACAGAAACTTGTTACATCTAATGGGCTGATCAATAATAAACCCCCCTTGTCATTTACACAGAATTGTAACTTGGTTCATCATGAGCTCCCAAGTTGCAAAAGTTATAGTAATAACATAGAAATCATTTTTAATCTACTAAATACTATGTTCATCATGAGCTCCCAAGCTGCATGAATTGGTGATAAAATAGAGACCACTTTCTATTCTCAGTGCTATTTATATAGAAGGCCAACTTAGTTCACGATGAGCTCCCAAGTTGCATGAGTTGTAGTGACGAAATAGAGACCACCTTCTCGGCTCAATGCTATTTACCACTTTCTTCTCAAATACTTAAGTTTTCAACTGCCAGGTTCCTGCATATATGATCTACATGTTTCTTGTTTTGCTTTGGCGGAAAACAGGTTGCGGATCTTCAAATCAGGTTGCACAAACTAGATTCCAGAAATATTTTTGAACGGTAACCTTGTTGAAATAAAATAATTTCATACTTTGATCGGAATATGAGACACGAATTAAGAAGAAGATTAGAAAAAAGAAACACCACTGAAGTAACCCTCAGTTCTCCATTTTTTACCTCTTCCACCAAGAAGCTAAAGGCTGCTTTGGAGCAAAGAGTTACCTTTAGATGAACCAGTGATCAGCACATTGTAGGGAGGAACCATTGGCTCTCTCGTTCCCGATGCTGCCCTAACGTTCCTTCCTGATCCTAATTCTTCGATTTTAGGACGGTTTTGAACGGGGGAAAATCCGCTACACCCGCGGAGGTGACGGTTGATCAAAGGGTTTGGGAGCACCGAGACCAACTGCAGCCGATCTGGCTTGAAATTGGGAGGAGACACGAAGGGGGAGAGAGTCGGTAAATGGAGGGAAGCCATTATAGTTGCAGAATTCGGAAGCGATAACGTTAGCGCCAAAACCAATATATAGCGGCCATTTAATTTCTTAAAATCCAAAAGGCGTACCAATTTACGAGTTGTTCCCAGGATCGTGCTCGACCTTTCCGACTGTTACCATTTGCGCCTTTCCTCTTCTCAAATATCAAAATTGATACCGACCAAGTGTGCTAACTCGAAAAATTGAATCAAGTTTTATTTCTATCAGTTTTTCTAAAATCGAAGTTTAGAGTTTTCGTTAAATACAAGGCCGATTTGCGTATTATGAGGGAAGATAGGGCAGCATCTTCCGCTGGCCTACTGTCTTTACCCCAGTTTGATGATATATGTTGTGGATTACTTTGAAGTAAGCGGTTTGTGGTGGCTTCTTGTTATGTAGTTCAACAAGTGCAGTTTAAATGAGAAAGTTCTCTTTCGCTTAAGCGAGTTCTTGCAACAAAAGCAGTTCACCGTGAAACTTTGCTCCGGCAGTCAGGTAAACCACTTTGTTAAGAGAAGTGGTTGGCCTGCGCATCGTTAAGAAGAATTCTGTGAAGAAATCGTTGAGAGCAACCGAAAGCTTGAAACATAGAGCAACAGTTTCTTCGTTTATTTCTTGTAGTTGTAAACCAAGAATCGCCGAACACAGGGCGTGAGGGACGTTGGTTCGAAAAGGCGGTTCCTCTCCCACAGCAATATGTGGCGCAAGATTCTTCTTCGCCTTTATGTGATGTTACGTTTCTCTCTCTTTTTGTGCCTTTGCTTTGAAAATGAGCGGTTCCTTTTAGGTTGGTGATCTCATCAATTCTTCTTAGGTGAACTGTTTTTGTTATAGCCCGCTAATCAGGTTGCCGGAAGATTTCAATGTACCGCTATACTTCAATCTAATTTCAATGTGACGCTGTACTTTACAGAGGAGTCTATATGTTAGGGAGTAGACGAAGGAATACTTGGGACGGAATTAAATCTATGGACTTAATGTGGAAGTGATGTGACATGTTGTTGCTAACGTGACAACAGATCCATAATCAAATTCATGGTTTATGATCTTAAGCTAGACCTAAGATCCACGCTTTTTATTTATCTGTATTGAGAAAATGTGAGATTTAAGATAGAAGGGAAAATGGTTTCATCTTAAATTCACGATTCTCAAATCTCTGATCTAAGGCTATCATATGCTCCCATGACAAAAGAATTACTCTTCCTATTTTAAGCTAATTGCAATGACACCATAACTTAAACTAAACAAATAATCAAAATGAAGCGTTGGAAGTTTTGTTGGCAATGCGGCACTTGTTGTTTAGTCGATTTCTAAGCTTTTTTTTTTTTTCTAAAGGTGAACCGTTTTCAAAATAATTCAGAATTAAAATTAGGCAACCTAAACCATATAACAAAACAAAGAAAGTGAATTGTTTCCTGTTGTATGATGTATCAATTTACTCTATCAAATGGATTAGTAGTGTGTTTATATATATATATATATCAACTGTTTTATTGTGTCAACTTTA
This sequence comes from Nymphaea thermarum, assembly GCA_011799765.1. Classification (NCBI taxonomy): domain Eukaryota; kingdom Viridiplantae; phylum Streptophyta; class Magnoliopsida; order Nymphaeales; family Nymphaeaceae; genus Nymphaea; species Nymphaea thermarum. The sequence goes on along the minus strand of JAANDH010000007.1, from coordinate 872,507 downwards.
AAACATAAAATGTGCAAAAGTAACCTCTTATATTCTTAAAGTTTCTTTATTCGCTTTTTGACATAGACATGTGCATTTGATACATTGAAAAAATCAATGACCCACATTGTATCAATATTAAAACATATATAAATGTCATGCTTTTGCGCTCAAATGGCATAATCTAAAATATCATTTAACTGCTACAAATATATACGTACGTATAAGGTTTGATTGAAATAATACCTTGGTTGTCTCGGCACACATCCATTTTGAAAAACAAAAAATATATATATATATAAATATATATATATATATATATAAATATAAATATAAATATATATATATATATATATATATATATATATATATATATATATATATAGAGAGAGAGAGAGAGAGAGAGAGAGAGAGAGAGAGAGAGAGAGAAAGAAAAGAGATGAGAAGAAGACAAGAACCAGTCCAAAAGCGGCCAAGTCATAGCTCTTATTTTATTGGTTTAGGGTTGCTTTTGTTGACTTTATGCTTTAAACTATTTGAAGGGAAAGGAGGTTGGGCCTGCACGCTAATGAATGTACATTACCCTGATTCTGCCATTTTGTTCTCTTGTCAATTATTGAGCTTGGCTTGAACATGGTATATGGCTCAAATTAATCAGCTTGTCACTTGATATATTCCACATTTCTGTGCAGCGGCGTCTCCCTTCTCTAGGTTGCTGTTGCCTGTCCCTTTCCCTTGTGCCCTCCAAAAGGCACCTCAAGATTCCGCCAGCAACACTCAACTGTCGCAGAATTCTGGTCAAATTCGCTAATCGATGAGTGCACGCTAGGTACCAGCTGATTTGGATTTGGATCTTCGATCCCTCCCTCATATCTTCGTGTCAGACGGACGGACACTTCGCAGTTCGCACATCAAAATTGTAAGATTCTGACTTGATTCAACTTTATATTCAGTCATAAGCTTAATGTAATAACTTTTTACGATAATGGCTGACGTTGGTTGCATTTCGTTTTCAGAACAAATTACTGCCGACTGTTGTGGTATATGATAAGTTAGACATACATGAACTTCGATTGGTTCTTTGCCATGTTGCAGGTCTAATTTGCGTGGTCGTGTTTAGTTCATTTTGCAAGGAACCATGGCGTGTCGTGTCCTTTTCTTTTTTCCGGCGGATCTGGTGAAGGTCCTAAGTCGGCTTCTCTCTCTCGATTTCCTCTGGGCAGCGGGCAGAACCATCGGGCGGCAGGGCGATGGCTTGCACGGAACGTCGTCTGTCACTCTTGTAGTCGTGGGCGGTGGTGATGATGGCCGGGGAGGGCGGGGCCCTTCCTCTCTATCAGGCGCCCTCTTTTTTCTCTCTCCCATTATCGGCCGTCCTCTGCTCATTATTAGGAGTTAGTGGCACGGATTACAGAGCAGCAGAGGCACACACATTGGAGGGGGGAGGGTGACGGTGAGGGAGTGGTGCGAAACTCCTCACGAGGAAGAAGCGTCTACGCTCTTTCTGAGGGGCGTTACGCCTCTGCTGGTTTGTCCTGGGAATCCGTGATTCCAGGGAATTCTATCTGGGAAATTGGATGGGTCTTGCCGGCGAGGGGGGGGTTGATGTTGGAGGCGGCGGCGCATGGGAAAGGGGTTTCCGGAGTTTGGTGCGGAGGAAGAAGGTCGATTCCGTATACGATAGATCGCAAGGGACTCAGTTGGCCAAACATCTCTCTGTCGTTCAGCTTATTGCCATAGGTGAAGATGATCTCTCTCTCTCTCTCTCTCTCTCTCTCTCTCTCTCTTCCTCCCTCTCTCTCGCTGCGTCAACTAAAAAGGCTTGTGAACGAGCTAAACTGTTTGACATGTTCTAAGCTTATTTGTGCAACCAGCCGAGCCGAGCCGAGCTGGAGCTGATGAAGAACTTTAGCCCCGAGCTCCAGCCAGCTCGTTCTCACGAGAAACGCTTTTGTTCCAGCCAATACCGAAAATTTTGAATTACACGTTTGGTAGGTCACACTTAACTTTTTTTTTTTTCCCATTCTGAAATTAATTGAAGTGAAACTTGCATATTTGTCAGACGAGCGCTTTGAGGAGTTGTTTTACATGATGCGTATGGGACAATATAATCGTAAAAAATTATCAGTTATTAACTAACGAGCTTATAAACGGAGCCGAGGATTTGTTTGTTCGTGTTTGGCTTGTCATTTTACAAGCTCTTCCTTGATTTTTTTTTTTTCTCAATTCGGTGCTTCTTTATCGCCATTTTATTCTTAGTGCAGTTTTTTAGTTTTTCCCTAACATTTATCGCGCTTTATGTCGTGTTGCTTTGCATAAATCATTTCATGGTTGCAAATGGTTCCAGCTCGGTTGTCATTTTTTAGCGAACGATTGAATATATGATGGTATTTGTTTAAACTATGAGGTCCTAATGTTAATCCTTCTTCGTTGCCTCTCTTCTGCTTTTTATCTACGTATGGTAGGTCAGATATGGATTCTTTTATTATTGAACGTTTGTTGTGTCACCTATTTTTAGGCGTCGGGTCGACGATTGGAGCAGGAGTCTATGTCCTTGTTGGTACAGTTGCAAGGGAGCACTCTGGACCGGCGCTTACTATCTCTTTCTTGATAGCTGGAATTGCAGCCGCCCTTTCTGCATTTTGCTATGCAGAGCTAGCAAGCCGCTGCCCGTCTGCTGGAAGCGCTTACCATTACTCATACATATGCGTGGGAGAAGGGTAATCTTCCCTTACTAACTATTGCTACTTTGATCTAAATATTTTATGTTTTGTCAATACAATGTCCTTAGCTGTTTATCACGAGTTGGTAGTCCTTGGAAGCTCATCTCTTTTTTCTGATCCAGTAAGAACAGTTTAACTTGTTAATGTGTTGCAAAAAGTATTATGATTGACTTAAAATTGACTACATCTATTTGTCTGTTGCGTCTAAATACAATAAGATGTCTTGTTTAAAAATTTTCTTGATGTCTATGGTTGGTCCAGTCTACCTCTCCTAAGTTTATGTTCGAATGTGTCTCGTGTATATCTATTGAATACCTGACAATATAAAGCAACTGTTTTTTGCAGTATTGCTTGGCTGATTGGCTGGGCACTAATACTGGAATACACTATTGGTGGTGCTGCTGTTGCACGTGGGATATCCCCAAATCTGGTAAGTTAGTGATGTTGTTTAATTTTAGGAGTTACTCCATTTCTATAACTGTCTCAGGTTAAAGCTTGGCTGCTCGTATAGGCTTGCAACTGATTGTCATTACTTTACCAATTTTTTCCATTGAGTTTGTACCTAAATGACCTCTGCAGTTACTCTGGGAAACAATCTCTATGAATTGGAATAAATCAATATTGTAATGTGGTATGGATACCGTAGTGATGATCGATTTTTGGAAAAAGTTCTGATGTTGCTGGAGCCAAGGTGATTGGTGCTAAAGGTTTTTTACTTTATTTCACTTTGGAAGGATCCATGGTCATATAAACCCCAAAACTATGAAAACGTCAGGTTCATGGGTTCCTGATGCTCTACAAATAAATAAGAAAAGGTATTTGTTTGTGGATGTCTTTTTTTATCCATACAACAGGACCAGTGTGTTTTCTTATTTTAGATGTCAGTTTTAGGCTTTTAGATTTTTTAGATTCCTTCACTTTCAGATTGTATTGATTTGACTTTTGTGGAATGTCCAAATACTGGGGGATGCTCTTGTTACAACTTATCTATTTTTAATTTTTTAGTTGACGTCTGCCTACCATTATAAAAGAAATTTAGGGTCCATTATCTTAGCCTTAAATTGATGTAAAGAAATTTCTGTTAGTGCAGCTTTGCATCTCTTTGCATTTACAGTGGTTTGTCATGGCTCTCAGTAAATGATTTAGTAATTTAGTGAATAACATGTGTCATTATAAATCCTCTCCCAAGATTTGACACAGGCTGAACCTTCATTCTTCATTCTTCACATGAGGATGTTCATGTCATGTACACATAGCATATTTACTTCGTTATGCTTTGCTCAAGACTATTTATTGAGTCATCCATGAGTTATTTTTCTTTCACATTGATGGCTGTTGGAAATGAATGATCCATATATTCTTTTGTATTCTAGACACTGCTTTTTGGAGGAGAGGGCAGCTTGCCAGTGTTTTTAGCTCGTCACCATCTCCCAGGAGTTGACATAGTTGTTGATCCTTGTGCTGCCATTCTTGTTTTTATTGTCACTGGCCTCCTCTGCATGGGAATCAAGGAGGTACACAATGAGGACCTGCACCTTTAAACTGTATTCGTGCATTAGTTTGGTGCAAACCTTTTCATCTAGTTACACTATTCTTGCAGAGTTCCTTCGTGCAAGCCACTGTAACCAGTGCAAATGTCTGTGTTATGATTTTTGTTATCATAGTTGGTAGTATCATCGCGTTCCAGAATGGATGGCCTGGGTATGCCCTTCCTAGTGGGTAGGTGAATTTGTGTCTTTGTGGTAACACACTTCTCATTTTTCTTTTTTCCGCTTCAAGAATTTCTTTTTAAGTATTTCTGATGTATTTCTTTACCATAAGGAAACTGAGCATGGTATTATCATCAGTTTAGGAAGGTTTTTATATACTGAATGTTTAAATAAATTTCCTTGTCTGATCTCCAGATATTTTCCTTTTGGAGTTAATGGGATGCTTGCTGGATCTGCCACTGTTTTCTTTGCATATATAGGCTTTGACTCAGTTGCAAGCACTGCTGAGGAGGTCAGGCATGCTTAGCGTAATTCTTTGCTGTGGATTCTATTTTTTCTGAACTATCATAGTTGAAAGCAGGAAGTGGTTATAAACTTATAACTATTATTTTGCATGCAACGTGATATGTCAGTATGGTGTTCGATATAATAACCTTTTATTCAATCATCAACTTACCTAACAGGTGAAGAACCCACAACGAGATTTGCCGTTGGGAATTGGAATAGCTCTATCCATATCTTGCATCTTATATATGCTTGTATCTTCAGTTATAGTTGGCATGGTACCCTTCTATGAGATGGATCCTGACACACCAATTTCATCTGCTTTTGCTAGTCATGGAATCCAATGGGCAATGTAAGTGATAATCACCTTTGGAATGTTGATAATATGGAGTTACAAACTTATTTATGGGATTTTTATTTGCTTAGCACCTATCGGGATTTCCTTCAGGTATGTCATCACTGCTGGTGCAACTACTGCTCTTTGCTCAACATTGATGGGTTCTATCCTTCCTCAGGTAGTTTGCTATCCTAATTAGACAAAAATTGGTAACGAAGATGACATCTTTATTGTAGATGTGAATGTCTCTACTATTCTATTCTATGTATGAGCAGTGTCAATGTAATATCATGTCAGCTGCGTCTGGTTATATTTAGTGTTGTTGTTTATGTATATGTTATCTAAATGACCTATATTCCATTTTTAGCAAATAATCAAACATTTTCAGCCAATTAGCTTAATAATTTCTTTTCATTGAGTTGCTTCACATTTCATAAAGTACAACCTTGTCTAACTGTGTTTTGTTTTGGATACCATTGTATTGGTTTTGTGACTCAGTTTGGCAATGCTTTTTCTCAGTGCTTGATTTTGTCTGGCACTATAAAAATGGATGAGCTTGTGTCTGTGAATGTCTCAGCCTAGAATACTGATGGCAATGGCTAGAGATGGATTACTGCCTTCATTCTTCTCAGATGTCAATAGACGCACCCAAGTTCCTGTCAAGGGTACCATTGTTACAGGGATCGTTGCTGCATCTCTGGCCTTTTGCATGGATGTTTCTCAGCTGGCAGGAATGGTATGTGTTTTTTAAATAACGAAAGATTCATTTTTATTCGATTTCTAAAAGGGTGCTTCCTTTCTGTATGGATAGGGATAAACCACAGAAAGCAGTATATGCTAGTGATGTTTCACAAGCTAAAAGCATTACATTTATTGAATTCTCTGGTGTTTAAAAGTGAGTTTTGTTTGTTTCTTTTTATGCAGGTTAGCGTTGGAACACTACTGGCATTCACCATGGTCGCAGTTTCAATTTTAATTCTGAGGTATGTCCCACCTGATGAAGTACCTCTGCCAGCATCACTTCAAGAAGCAATAGACTCAGTATCACTAAAGTATGCTTCCCAACATGCTAATGGGGAAGACCCTGAAGATCCTGGTTGTGGTTGTAAAGATGCTCAACAAACTGCCAAAACCCATGAGTCTCAATCTACTGATGGATCACTTGCATATCCTCTAATTGAAAAGTATCAACCTGAAGGTAATTTACAATAACTTTTTTACTTTGTTCATTAGATGCCAATAGTTTCCGTCTCTTTAAAATGATCGTTCCAATGCCTTACGGATTTCTCTAGTACTGTGAGATCTAGCTAACTTTTTCATTCATATTTTAGTGTTTGATAATTGTTTTCTTCAAAGTTATAGGTAAACCTGATGATAAAAAAAGGCGCAAAATTGCAGCAGTCAGCATTGCTTTTGTGTGTACAGGAGTGCTTCTGCTTACTTCTGGAGCTTCGTTTGAATCTCTACCTGGGTAAATCATCTAGGAACTGCTATTATGGAAACTAGATACTATTGAGTATTGACTAAACGTTATTGCAGATTTAACAAAGTAAAATGTTTTTGTTCAGTCTTCTACGATTATCTGCTTGCCTTGCTGGGGCTGTGCTTTTATCTTGTGGTTTGGTCGTTCTCTCCTGGACTGGCCAGGACGATGGGAGGCATACCTTTGGATATACTGGAGGTCAGAATTAAGTTTTATTGATTCCACAATTGATGGTAACTGGTAGGTCTAACTAAGTCGTTGATTATTGTTCAGGTTTCATTTGCCCTTTCGTTCCTCTTCTGCCTATTTGCTGTATCCTGATAAACGCTTACCTACTGATAAATCTTGGGTGAGTTTTGTTTTGTTCATGTGCATTTTGGGGTCCCCTTTTTTCCCTTTGCTGACTCTTTGTTTCTCTTCAGTGGTGGTACGTGGCTTCGGGTTTCAGTGTGGCTCTCAATTGGAATCATTGTATACTTGTTCTATGGAAATGGCCATAGTTCATTGTCAGATGCAGTTTACGTGCCAGCAGCCCATGTCGACGAGATATACAGGAGTTCTACAGGTCTGGCGTAAGAACTGTATGAGTCTGTCACCATGGTCTGCGTTTCAACCATTGTATTATACATTCATTCTGCTCTTACACGTCCCAGTTTTCAGCATGTAAATACAAGTTAGTAATTCCCTTGTAGAGGATTCCTCTTGATGTATTTGAGAGCATCCAGCATGGTGCTCCTGCTTGTAAAAAGGATGTATCTAGTCTGCCCTTATGGAAGAATCTGGAAAATATTCTAAATTATGCAAATGATAAGGTAGGCAAATGTAAATATCTTTAAGCTATGAGAAAATAACTGTGAATATCATTAAATTCTCCCGGGAAGGTAGAATTTCTGTAAAAATAGCATCAAAATATAGTATATATTATAATCTTGAAGAAAAACACATCTTAAGCTGGGAAGACTGTTATTAGGACGTCATTTCATTTCTTTGTCGTGGTAGTGCATTTAGCCCAGTTGGGCGATGTGCTCTACATCCGTGACCGTGAGTAGCTTCGGCGGTTTCTACTTTTATTTGAGTCGGAGCTACTTTCTTTGATTTTTTAACAGCTAGGGGATTGATGGTAAAAGCTGGTTAACTGCAGCTTGCCGGTGAATTAAAAGACGGAAAAGAACACAAGTGGGATTCATGTTATTCTTGTATTTATTTATCCCCTACACGGATAATTTCTTAACCATACAAGAAAAAACAATGCATTTGCTTTCTTGGTGGGAATCTAACAATTGGCACCATGGAACTACTTGGGAAGTTGAACAAACATCAACATTACGAAAGGGGCCGTAGAAGTTCAACCAAATAGGACGTGATCATACACCGATGTCCTTCAGAAGATCATTAATGGAAAAAATCCATGTTTTATGGCAATAAGCAAGCTGGATATATAAGTCAAAAGAGACAGGTGGTGTTTCTGCACATGAAACTGCTGTGACTATACTTGTTAAACATCAAGGGGAAGAGCGTTGAGCATCAACAGAACTAAATAGGCTTTAAAAACAAAGGTAAAAAATAGAAAATTGTTGTGATGGTTATTTGCTCTGAAGCAGGGGAAATAAGTCTCTATACTCTCTCTTCCTATCTCATGCACATGGGCTGCTGGTCGCACACAAGCTCGACTTGCACACGCGAATGCATGCACCGGGAAGAAAAGATGGTAGGGTGAAGATTGAAGAATATCAACTATGGAATATATCCAAAAGAATAGGAAAGCAAGAAGGAGAATCATATGCAAGAACGGTGAATAATTTAGTGTAGGGAAAAAGTTTTTTTTTCTTTTTGTTTCTTTTCTTCCGGGCAATGAGCAGCACATATGCCCTTTCAGATGAGAGTTGAACAATTGCATCCATTTGATCGGCAAAGAAAGCATCTACATGAGTGGATTGGCCCTTGCAGTTTTATTCTTTTGAGTAAACCTCTATCGACTTGGACTCTTCTTTCTGAATTAACTAGCAATGCCTTTTACTGGAGGTATTGGTGCTTCTTAAACCTAATGGATAGATTTAATATCTCCATTCTTTAATTGTAAAGAGAAATTAAAAGAAATAGGACTCATTACAACAATCAATTTCTCCAAAATATGTGTGTATACTAATGAATCTATTGAACGAGAAAACCAGAATTATTAGAACACTTGCAAATAAAGAGGTGATCTTTTTTTTTCTCGATGAACAATGAAGAGGTGATCTTAAAATTGAATAATACAAAAGAATGAAAAAAGTCCGGTTCTTGTTTATGAATAGCAATACATAATCTCCATTAGAGAGAAACATGTGTTACAACGATGTAGATACGGAGGAGATCAATGATGGGAGATTCTCAAGAATGAAAGTAAGTACTCCTCCAATCAGAAAAATGAAGCAAAACGCAAGCAAAACCTTTCCGATGTATTGAAGCGAAAACTCAAATCCTGTTGCAATGGTTCGCTTCTGCTGAAAGATAGTGCTAGATGACGTTCCCTGCAAAAAATAAAGGACTGGATCAGTGCTAAATATAATATATTAGTCATACTAGCTTTTAGCATTAAAAGCGACAAAAAGGCAACTTCTAGCTTCTTGCTTCCTAATCTAATCTGATTCAGCAATGAAAATGGCGACATACAATTCATACCAATCAAAGAAGCTGTTCAGCAAAACTGCACAAGCATGCAAGCTTTGTTATTAGATCAAAGTCTGGTCCGTTTAGAATCTCAATAATAGAAACATCATACATGCTTCAAACCCAGATGCATATATCGAAGAGATCACGATTACCAGTAACACCAAAAAATGATGCCAGATTTTAGTCTCCAAAAAGTTACATGGAACCAAGTGTGCTCAACTTATTTTGTAACATATCTATGCAAGTAAGGATACATATATCAATTAGAAGGACTCAAGAAAGAGGTAATCGAGAAAAAGCAACACTTCGGTTCCTTGCAGATCCTTCGACTGAATTGTCATGTGACTGCAGCAATTGAGCAGAGAACCAAGCTCGGTTCATGACTTCAGAAAATCACGATCAGTAATTTTGCAAGTGCACTAGAAGAGATGACATACCATTCCCCCATGAACTCGCCTATCGAAGCTTCCCACCCTCCTGATTTCGTGGTCAGCTTTTTGGCATCAAAGAAGAAAATACAATTCAATTAGTACCCTTAAAGAGGTTCCGGAATTAGTACCCTGAAAAGAATGCAACTAAGCCATATAATCATATCCCTTTTGTATAGAATTTTATAGTAGAAATTTCATCCATATTCATAATATTTGATACGCTTATAGCGGTTCATATTTGTTGGGCTACACTTGGATTATAAAAGTGAAAAAACCAAGTATATGTGTACCATCTTCATGAACTGTCTGCAGTTTCCAACCCTCCCCATAATCCACAAGCACTGCAGTGTGCCCAAAACTGATGGGCTCCTCCTCTCCCTTAACAGCTTCAATGTATGAAGCTGGTGCAACGCCAATGACCAATTTCTTATTGATCATGCGCACGGCAAATCCTGCTTCAGTCCCTGCTGCAAATCTCGTAACTTTACCACTCGCTTTACAGTTAACCTCTATATACTGCAGAAGCCAGCAGAAATAGTATCAGCCTAAGGACGAACCTGAATCGCCAAAAATGGTAACTTTTACATTAACTGAAAATTAATGAAAGGAGACGGAAATCAATTGATGCCAATATAGTGAACCTAGAAGGAAAAAAAAATCGAGAACAGCAATGTCCTAAAATGCGTGACGCTGCGATCACTTAAGTTGTGGAGCTCAACTAAGTTAAGTCATACGATCTCAAAAAAGTAGGCGCATTATGCACGAAAAGGGAAAAACCTGTCAGAACAGGGCAAACTCAGGAAGCAAAGGCTCTTAGAGAGGGCAAATTAAGAGAAACAATTGAATGTAAAGAAAACCTGCAACCGACGTATTATCATAGGTGGTCAGAACCATAATTACGTTGCCAGAATGGCAAAATTGCGCGCAAATCCATGTGGAAAGGAACATCAGAGTCACTAGAAGTAATAAGAGGAATCAAATGGTCGCAGCACAGAAATGTGGGTAGATTCGGAAAACCATTAGAAAAAATTAAGTACCAACAACCAGGGCCAACCAACAGAAAGCATGATTTTTTAAAGGAAAAAAATCAAGAAGAAACCATCATAGAAAATGCCTTGACGACACCCCAATCAAAGACTCCTGTAGTTACCCAACAACAGGAACCAAGAAATTCAGCACAGATTCCAGCTAAAATTCTACATGAGAAAAACAGAGTTCATCAATTTGTACATAGAGAGGCAAAGCACGATGAATCGCAAAGCTGGACGCCCAACTTCAGTCTCATGATCATAGACAAAATTTCCACCAAACCAATTAGTGAAACTTTTCCCGAGTGACAATCTGATGAGCACCAGGCAGAAGCGGGAGAGACAGAGAGAGAGAGGGAGAGATTGCTTACAGGAGGTGCTGGCGCTCCTGAGGAACGATGCTGCGTTTCCTCTTCCTCCATCTTCTTCCTCCTGTCGCTGTGAACAACCCATGGTGCCGCCAATATATATAAGCAAAGTCTCTCCTCTCAATCTCACAACCATTGGTCGATTCCTGGTTGACCACGATCCCTGAAGATTCCGCCGCTGACACCAACCTGGGAGCTCCCCACCCACTCCGATTCTCGAGTCGTCAGCGAGTATGGTGACCCATGAACTAACTCACGCGCCCCCCACCACGCAAGGGAGGTGACTGACTCTCCCTGGACCGTCCATCACAGATCATGGGTCCACAATGAGGATTCATTTATAGGTAATCGAGAAACTGCCCAATTATAAACACCACCACCAGAGGGGAGAAGACATGCTTAGGCTCCAATTCCATCAGTTTCCATCATCGCCTGGACATTGAAGTCTTCACCTCCAAAACTTGCACTACTTTCTTCAACATTCTAGCGATGGACAACTTGTTCTGCACTCTTTGCTTTCCATACCCACTTTCATTTTCAGCTTTGAAATATGCCATTTGTTAGCAAGGCAATCCACTGCCCAACTAGCTCTGGGCTCGGTGTTGGGACTAATCCATCATGTCATGGCTTACCCTGAGCTCGATCGGGGTTAGAGAAAAGTTAAGAACTGAACACTGTTAGAAAATTTAATTTCTCTTACCCTTCCCCTGGTTGGTGAGTCCTCATCAATGCCGTGAAAAGTTAATTTTTGAAGCGAGAGCGTTCAACCATTCAAGACTAAAATTAATGTATAAACTTATCACGTTTGACTTCATATAGATTTGGAATATTTCCACCTTGCAGTTAAAACGTTAAGAAAAATCTTACGTTTACCTTTTAAGCCGCTCATAAATTTGTTTGCCTGTGTCTTGTTTTGTTAATTTCAAAGCACAGCGTTTCCTCCTGTACCGTAAAAGTTGGGATGATTTAGCACGTTCAATAATGTTATAACTAGGTACATACATATAATACATTGAAGGGAGGTGAGAATGTGTGGGCCTGGTTTCAGCCTTCATTCAAATGATGGGATTTCCTTCCCTCACCCGAATCAAGAGATCCATATTAGATATTAAGAACCTACTACTTTCAATATGTATGGATGTTAGATATAGAATCTTAATCAGATTATGATCTTATTATTTATTTAAAACTGAATTCGATCTGAGTTTAATTGAGTACTAATTTTTAAAAATTCGTATCTGCTCAAAATTTTTAATCAGATGTTAATATTTTCATATCCAACTTTTTTACAACAGTTTGGTTGGGTATCCGACCCATTGACATCCCTATTTTAAATAGGAAAATTCACCATTTTTCTCAAATTGTGTGACAATGTAGGCAAAGAAAAGAAATAAAAGGAAACCATGCCAAACCAAAACAGTTACAAATATGAACCGAATGTTTAGATTTGGAAAATGAGTTTCTTGACAACTATGTTAAAATGGGAGGGTCGGTTTTGAAGAAAGTAAAATCCAGCCATTAATGATACCTCAGTCGAGAGCATTTAGTTTGAATCAGCACCGGAGATGGATCTGAATCCGACGGGAACCAGAATCGAGTCGCATGTTGGAAGGTGGATCCGGACCCTTTTTTGATGCTTATATTATACCTCCGAACTTTGGGACGCCTAGGATCCGTTTGCATTGCACCCATAATTTCCCGGTTACTCTTGCAGCCCAACCTCGCCCAAACCCCTTTCCTGCCTCGTTCCCCTCCACATTTGCACTTCTCCGGCAGCAACCCGTCGGCATCAGCGACGGAAGAAAACCCGTTCCTTCTGGCGTTCTCGCCACCTCTTTTTGGTGGCAAAGTCCTGAATCCTAAGCTCTACTGCGGTGAATCAAGGTTACTTTCTTTGTTCCTCATCTGGTCGCAATCGGAGGGATGGCAGGAGGCAACGGGCAAAAAACCAAGACAGCGAGGGAGAAGCACCCAGAGAAGCAGAAACCCGTGAAAGGTTTCCTTCTTTTCTCCCCTGACTTGAAATTTCTTCTTGATCGCGCGAATGAAATTTCTTTCTGATCGCGTGAATGATCTATGCTCCGGGCAGCAGTTTTACTCCCCAATCAAGCCGATTGAGGGTTTGAGATGCGATAATGCGTTTAGGGTTTCGCATTTCCCCGCCTTGTACTGTTTTGGCCACCTTTTTGTTTGAATCTATGTGTCGTCGTCTCCAATTTATACTACGTCGACTTTTGTGATGATTTTATGGCTTTGAGCAGAATAGATTTTTTTCGTACTAGATTAAACTAGAAAGTCTATAGTATTTCTCTTGGTTAAATAATCTGTTTATTCGTTCGAGTTGGGCTTTTATGCTGTTTCCCCACCTTCCTTTCTTGTTGCTAATTCGCCGGACTGAAGATATTGGTGATTGTCGATTAAGTACGGGGGTACAAACTTCTACCTATTTTTGTGTGCCGTAGGGTTATTGTTTACCGAAACAAATCCGATGGTTATAAGTTCAGTTTAAAGTGAGGTTTCATTAGAAATTCCAACGAGGGGAACCATTTTCTCTTAACTTCATTCTCTATAATCTTTGTCTTCCGAAGATGGTGCCGCTGCTAGGTATAGACCTCGCATTTCGTGCCCTCCTTCCTCAATTGCATTAAATGTCTTAAATGTGTAATTAAAAGTTGTAAAATTGCTCGATCCTTCTCTGCGTTGAGGCTTGGTTACTAAATCCTGGGTTGTGATGTTGACACGGAGTTGACTTTCCATGACCCACTGTGGTGCTATGTCAAGGCACTGATGTTCCACTTTCGTTTAAATATCTGCACCCACTGTGGCGCTATGTCAAGGCATTGATGTTCCACTTTCGTTTAAATATCTGCAGGTGGCCAACTTGAACCAAACAAGAAGGCAGCATCGATTCAGGTAACCACAGCCTTGATATTTCTGTTCTTTTCTTTTTTTCCCGTGCTCTGTTGGAACGTAGGAATTGTAAGGCTTTTGTTAAATGAAAGTCAATCGGTTGACTCAGAAATCTGTCTGCCCTAAACTCGGAATGTATTATCTATTTCATGTCATTGAAGTTGGTTATTGAGAAGGTTGTGGATTCGTTCTTACCCAGTGCAAAGCCTCCCTGCCAAACTTTGGCATTATGCAACGATTGTTGCTGAAGGATTATTTTTTTTCCCTGTTTCTTTTACTCTCTATTGTTTGTGATGAGGGAAGGGAAAGATAGAATAATCTTGGGACATTGCTTATGCGTTGTAGTGAAGTTTAATCACCACAACCTTCTAATCATTCTTTAAACTCCATCTTTTTTGGTTGAAGTGGTATCAATAGTGAGCTGAGGTCCTAGGTGTGTTTTCTAGAACCTCATGCACTCCTGTTGCGATGAAGATTGGTCTGGTGACTCTGTTTAGGACAACCTATCATTGAAGTACTTATTTTATCACCAACTGCTTCCATATGGTTGGACACATTAGCCTCTAGATATTATTGATTGAGGATGATGATGAAGCTATACTGATACTGGTGGAGATGGAACAACATCCTATGTATTTTTGTATATAATAACATGTTGTGTGTGCATATTTTATCAACATGCATCATGAGCAATGTACATCTCCTAAGCCTTCATCCTAAATAGGTTCCCGGATCTTCAAAGGACAGAAGTTGGTCACTTACTTAGTTGTATAATCCAAATTCATAGATGTATATTCTACCTGTTATCACATGAATCATGTACTGACTGAAGTTTTTTCTCATGATTAGATATGCTTTAGTAAAAAAAAAAAAGGTACAGTTCTATATTGCATAGGAACAAAAATAATTAATATTTTCTTGTTAAATTTATTTGATTCTAAGCATGAATTTTAGTGAATAAGCCATAGGAAGCATGAATACATGCTTTGATTACAAAGAACACATGCATATATGTTAATAGGGTTGCATATGTACTTGCATACATTGTTTATGAGTAATACATATGCCTTTTCTCCTTTCCTTTTCAATGTATAGAGTGTGCATATGCACATAGATATGAACCTTAGATGTTTTTTACTGCTGCCAATAGAAATAAAGTTCACCAGATAGTGGACAATAATGTGGTATGTATGCATGTGAAAATTATGCTTTAAGTGATCTGAATTGTTCTGTTCGACCTATTTGCAGAAGCAGTCAAAAGCTAAAGACGTGTTCCAACTATTTGCTGAAAAGGTGAGAGAACATAAAAAGCTGGAATCCAGATGGGCTGTATTACAAGAAACAAGAGTTGAATACTTCCGGGGCAAGGACTTTGTATCCTTTCTGAAGAATCATCCTGAGGTCAAGGAAGTATTGGGATCAGAGAAAAATTTGGACGTGGAGAGCATTGGTAATACTTTACTCAGGAAAAGTCTTATTGTTCGCTGTGATCGACTAATAAAAATTATTCGACCTGGCAAGAAGAAGTTATCAACATGGCCAGCACATCTGGAAATATTTCCTGTAAGTATTTTGAATAATGGAACAATAATTCCAAAGTTATGCATCCAGTCTTATTGTAGGCATTATTGGTCAAAGATCTTTTTATTTTCTTCTGGGTTACCCTTGTGAACTATGTTGCTTCCCATGGAAGGGAAAGGAAAATTTTATGGTTGTTGTTTATGGATACATGTTCTGTGCCAAGTCTTCTCTTATTTAAAGTTTGCCTTCTTACACGGAAGAGGAACTTAAGAAATTAGTATTTAAACTGCTTGCTTTGGCTCTTCAACAAATATAAGAGTTTTCCTTATTGTTTATTTATCTGTCATGTTTTTTAGCCAACTAATCTGAATTTAAATGGTCTGGCGTCTTTTTTGATGTATTCCTTGAACAGTGATTCCAAAGGTCAAGGAAGTATTTGAGTGGGTATCTCATTTCTGTCAAACTTAGGAAATGCACTTTGTTTAACAACTTCATATCCAATGAAACCGATGTCTAATGCATGAAATAGGTACTAAACTACTTTCAGCACCCTATGATGAGCCTCCTTATAATGATAGAGCTGAGTTATTTGAAAACTTTAGATGGAGCAAGGTAATTGTTTTCTGCTCTCAAGTTAATATTTGTGTTTTGGTGATTTTTGGTTCAGAATTTCAGCACAGGAAATCATTCAGAAGAAATGGATTTTATTTCAAACCGATGGTTGAAATTTGCAGTCTGAGTTTTGAATGCCATAAGGCATAACTACTTGGGGGAATAAAATTTCCATCCTGCGATGGTGCCTGTATGGTATGTTAATTATTGCTAATCAAGAACCCCACTGATACTCTTTTCCCTTAATCTCTTGCAGGATCAGGTTTTTTCAGAGAATGATGCGTTTTTCGCATGGACATTTGTGAAAAGAAGGCCCCTGTGGCAGACCATTCTTTCGTTCCTAGTACCTGTGGTTACTCTAGCATGCTGCTTGTTCCCTGTATTCCCTCATTGGTGCAAACTCCTGGTTCTTTACTTCTTGGTTGGATTTCTATTGTTCATCTGCACGATGCTTTTTTGTAAGTGTCAACTGGTGATATCTTCCATGATAATTACAGTAACTTGTCTTTTGACATTTCTGTTATACGGTACCTGTCTCTATTTTTCAAAAAAAGTCTGCTTTTCGAGTCTTGGAGGTTATGGAATCTCCAGCATTTTTTGAAGCCTGGAGAACTTTCTTCCTAGTGAAAAATGGCTTAAAAAACATTGACTTGAATTGTGATGTGAAGCATGTTCTTATTCTGCTTGTGAACTTGAATTCGATGGGGAGTTAACCAAGATAAAACTATCAGTTGAATAATTTATTTTTCTGGATCATGTCCGGATACAGTTGCACATCTGATTTTTCTTGGACATTATGATACTGGCCAAATTCCTTCCCTATATATCAACTCCAGTAGTGCTTCACATGTTAGGTTTTTCCGTTAACCTAGATGTTGTATATTTTGCTGTTTTCCCAGTTGGAATGATCTAAACACTTAGTTTTGTTTAATCTGCAGTGAGATGGTTAATCTTTGGTGTCATCTGGATTCTACTGGGAAAGCGTGTATGGTTTTTCCCCAATATCCTTGCTGAGGAGGCAACATTCTCTGAGTTGTTCCAGTTTTGGCCCAGTAAAGATGAAGAAGAACGCCCTAAGTGGACATCGAGACTGACTTTTGCTGTTGGGTCCGTCTTCATCATTTGGCTGGCTAGGCGTCATGCACCTGATGAAGCTGCTAGGGCCAGGTAAGTTTGAACTTTGATCAACTCAGTGAACAGAGAGCAAAACGGTAGTTGCTGTACATGGTTGCTTTTTCTTATGCACTCTGCGCATTGCAGGTACCAGAAGCGTGTGTCTAATATTATTGATGACGTCCTTGAGTGGTCACCGAGGCTGGCATTGTCGAATATGATGGAAAAGCAGCAGCCAGTATTCAATGCAACACAAAGCAATCATTCTACAGACGGGACCAGCCCTGATTCTGAAGACGATGGCACATTGAAGGATGTCAAAGTGGACTTCGATTCTGAAGTCCTCAAGAATGATGATCAGGAAGACGAAGAAACCAGGACAGAGAACGTGTGAGACTGCAAGGTGGATGATTTAGTCTTGTTTTGTCTGTATAATTCCACAGAGCTACAAGTATTTTGAGGCACAATTTGGGTGCAGTTATTTAATAAAACTAATTAGTCAATCTGTGATCTCATCATGATTGATCGCAATTAACTGTTAAATGTTATTGATTGACTCGTAGTACCAAATTCCTTGTTTTTCAATGGGAACGGCAAAATGGAAAAAAAAATTACCGTAGTTCACTTTGTAGGACATCTGCCTTCGGAAGGTGCTATGCTTTTTTGTCGTGTAGGTCTGGTGGAACATAAGTATTTTTAATTGCAGCCACTTCCATTCTGTTACGGGTACCCTCTCTGGTGGAACATAAGTGTTTTTAATCGCTCTCTTTTATATATCTTACTTGGACCTGCTCTTTTCGTGAACAGGCATTTCCATTCAGAATTCAGACCCAGGATCATCATGTACAAAAAAGAACCTGATTTTACTGTCATAGCTGCGGATCCAAAACCCTGGATTTTTGTTTGACCTCCATTAGGCAGGTTTGGGAGAGCAAGCACGCGAGCTGCACCTGGCAAGGCATGTAATTGTGTTCATGGGTTTGCACTTTCAAAACAGCTTTATTATTTTAAACATGACAGCCCACAGTGACTATGTAATCATGTACAGTTTTTCTTTTGTGGAAACTTCTTTTAAAGGTTGTTCGTCATTTTATTAGAGGAGTAGCTGTAGAATCGGATGAAAATATGGGGGGTGGGGGGGGACTCAAAAGAGGAAGCCATAGCCAAGTGAAAATTTTCTCTTCCATACACGAGCAAGCAAGAAATTGCATCAACCCGCTTTTCTTCCCATAAAAACACAAATAGGGTTAATGAGTCGTAAACTTGATTGTCATCCCACAACTCAAAATTCGTCTTAATTGTGAGGATTTTTGTATCTAAACATGAACCTTGTATCGTATTCACAAAGCAAAAAAATGGAGAGGAGAGGAGAGTGAGTTTTTCTATTGACTGCAACAGAAAAAATAGCATATTGATGATTGACCACACATTACATCTGAACATGGCACAAAATCGTACGAGCAAAAGCCAGAGATGGTTGAGACACGGTTATTTCTTTTCCTTCAACGATAGACTATGACCGTCAATCCCCACCGCACAAGAAGCAACATCAAACGACTGTCATGAAAAATGGCAGATAAAGAGGAAGTCCATACTTGATACTCACTGCATCAAGAGCCTATAAGCTTCATTTGCCAACTCGATGGCATACTCATATCCAATATCATTAGCACGATCTTTGAACTCGGCCATGTCTGCGGGTGGAACTTGGATGCCCACCAACACATTTGCACCCATTTCACCCTGTCAAGAGGTTCAAAGATGAAACATATAGTTCATCACTAATTCTGCACTTTCAAATGAGGAGGAAGTGATCTCAAAGGTTAATACCAAAATTGATCATCTGCAAGCTATCCCAGTGACACCTTAAGGGGGTGTGGTAATAGGAACGTTGCGTGCTTTTGAATGCAATTTTTCATGAATGTGCTCCAAAAATGGACACTTTCATGGAACACTAGGTTCCAAACAACACAGCGTTCTTGTAGAACACACTTTAAGGGCACTGGACATACTAATTTCTTGGAGTCACCACTCAGAACGTTGTATAAAAGATGTGTGGAACTATTCCTGTGATAGCTTGCAAGTTGCGTCAAGTCTACCACTATCCTAGTGCAAAATGAGGTCTACGGTGAAAACGATACAAATGAGACCATTGATTACTGATTAAATGGCTTTAACAACTTATAACATTGAAAGCAAGGGACAAACTGGCCTCCAATTATCTCAAGAACTTGGCTGGGTTTTGAGTCTTTTGATATGATAATCAGAAAAATAATACTAACCTGTGCACGATAGTGGAATAAGCTAATATTCCAACGCGGGCTGAAAGAGTTCAAGAATTTCATCAGGGCACCCGGGCGCTCGGGAAACACAAATCTACAAAGCAGCTCATTTTTTACATTTGAGCGACCTCCCATCTGAAATATCACATATAGAACTATGTTAGATGGGATTCGTTGTGAAAGGTATACAAGCATAGAGGCAAGATAATCACAAGATGCCGTAGATGATCTTTTGCAAGGTCATTATTTGTGAGATCAATGGTTCGAAGCTGAGAAGATTCCATGCGGCCAACCATTGCTTGCAGCTCACTTACTTCGTGAACACCAACACTGCAAGCAGGGAACAGATAAATGAAAATATCATGATGCAATTGTATCTAGTCACCAGTTTGTTTTTTAACCTTTTTAGCACGAGGGCATTAAATGTCTTCAAATGTCAAGCTGGAATGGAAAAAATGTATAAATTTCACAAGGAGATCAGAATTTGCACGAAAAAGAATTTGCTCGATTCTTTTTCAACATGAACAAGAGGGGACAGAAACTAATACAATGATGAATGAAGACAACTTGCCTATATAGAACTAAAGCTTCTTCTCTATTACCATCGTATCTGTATTTGAATTCAGTTATGTTTATGGGGCCGACCTGTGATTGGGAAATGACAAGGATTAGTGATGCACAAGAACAAAAAATGATAAAACTAGAAAGTTCCAATTATGAGCTTTGTTCAGGTCTAACCAGTTCACAAAATGTTTTGAAGCTTCCTAACTCCTCTGGCATGAAGGTGGCCAGAACAGCCTCCCTCTTCCTACCAACATCAGCAAGCTCAGTTACCAGCCTCAGCCTATCAAAATTCATATTTGCTCCACTGGTTATGGCAACCACTGATTCACCTTTTAGCCCATAGTATTTGCAGTATGCTTCTGCACCAGCCAAGGCAAGAGCACCTGCTGGTTCTAAAATGCTCCTTTTCTCTTCAAACATATCCTGCAACATGAATCCAACTCTTAATCATACGTTCCCGAGTACTTGCATGACAAATAGTTCATCATTGTACTTTGAATTCAGACGAATGACTCTGCACAAGGAGAGAAGATGTAGTGGCACATCCATGGGGAAAGTTGAACTGTTGCATGACTAAAGAAGACCCAACAATGGGAACAAAATTGTGCACCAAGATATCACCATTTGTTGATACTTGAAATTGTTTGTTGAACGCCAGTACAGATGCCTATCCACTACTCTTGGTTTACATTCTACTATCAATTCAGCCTCAGTTGGACATGGACGAAGTAATCATTATAGTTGTCCAAAAGCTAAACAGGGTAGTGATATTATCACCTTAATGGATGCACAGATGGCATCACGGTTGACAAGAACCACTCCATCTACCAACCCCCGGCACAAGCGAAAGGTCTCTTCCCCAACTACTTTGACCGCTACACCATCTGCAAAGCCACCTACTTGCTCCAGCATGATTCTTTGGCCATGATACATGGACAATGCCATTGCATTTGCATCAAAAGGTTCAACGCCAATTATTTTTACCTGCATGGAAGGCCTAATTAGTTCGACAAGTAAGAAAACAAACAAGATGGTGGTAAATAGTTAAACACCTCCCTCTAAAAGCTTCAGTTTTGACTGCTGACCTCAGGTTTGACCTGCTTGACATACGCAGCAATTCCAGCTATTAACCCACCACCACCAACAGGCACAAAAATTGCATGTAGTGGGCCCTTCATTTGCCTAATAATCTCCATTCCAATGGTTCCTTGGCCTGCAATAACATCTGGATGGTCAAATGGAGGTATGAATGTTCGTCCTTCTTGTTGACATCTCTGCTTAGCATATGATTGTGCCTCATCATACGAGTCCCCCACAAGAACCACTGTTGCACCTAATCGTTCAACTGACTTCCACTGAGCACAAGTAACCAATCCAAACATCAGATTTCAATGCTTAGTGTGGAATCAAAACATGTGAATGAAGCAGCATTGCTGGAGTAAAATCAGGTCAATACATGTGCAGCTTCCAAAACAATATTATTACCAGATTATGTGACCAAGGTTAAGCTGCTTATCTACCCAGCTGAACTTTGAACTATAGTGACTACAAGAACCTTGAGTCCACAAATCCACAAGGAAAGATGTCAAGCTGGATTGAACTCCATGCCAGTTAGAGAAGTTTCCAGCACTTACTAAACTTCAAAATGGATATAATACAGGCACAACTATTAACTGAGGACACCATCATGAATCTTAAATGCCTATTAGAAAAGTATCAGAAGAAACCTTTATTTCTGGTGTTGTGACAGGCATAACAATCACTGCATGGCAATTCAATCTTTGAGCAGCCAATGCGACACCTTGGGCATGGTTTCCAGCAGATGAGCAGATGACTCCTCTGTCTAATTGTTCTTTTGAGAGACGGGCCATCATATTATAAGCTCCACGCAACTTAAATGAGAAGACCTACAAATTCTCATCATTGGTTAGTACATACACAAACAATTTGCAACTTGTCGAAGGAGGATGTTAATCAAATGCTGAGTATAAGCAGAGAGCTGCATTGTAACAAAATAAATGCTAACCTTCCATAATTTATTCTATTAGACTTTTGGTCTATGTTTTCATACTTTCTTTGGCCCATTGGTTATACATGAAATCAGAAGATTAGGTGCTAATAGTTACAAAAATAGAACATCATCATTTGATAATAAACTGATGTTTGAGTAGCAGTCACAATGGCAGAACACATTATAAATCAACAAGCAGTATACTGCATTTCTGGACGTTGTTCTGCTGGAGTTTCATAAAATTTTCTTCAGCGCTTTGCCTCTAGCTTCGAATTTTTCATGCTAATTATAGTCAAATACGTGAGCACCTCTGCTTCCCATTGGTTGACAGGCATCAACCAACAGCTTTTGTAGTGTCAATTTGATGTTAAAGATGCACACGTATAACGAGAAATGTCCGTGGAGGTTGAGAAAAGTAGTACAGGACAGAAGACATCCGCCAAGTAGTAAGCAACATCGGTCTGAGAGGACAATTTCCATAAACTAATGTGCCCAGCTTCATTGTTTCAGCTGCCTAATGAATGATAAAGACTGAATCTCCCAGTACACAGCAAACCACAAGTAATATAGTTAAATTTCCAGCCTTGCCTTCAAAAATCACCTTAGTCACCTCTACCCGGCGGTTCCAGGATCAACCGTAGCTATGCCATCTCCAACCAATCTTTAAAAAGTATACATAAGGCCAAACAATAACCTGAATCTCCCAGTACATGATCCAGTAACAGCCAAATTGCGGTTAGGCTCGTGTGGTTCAAGTTGGTAAATGACTAACTTACCTACGTACAAAGAACTTTGAAATGGAAAGTATAATATCAAGTTAAAGTCAATTCAACATGCATAAAATATTAAAATTGTTTCTTTTTCTTTTTTTTTTACATGGCACAACTACAATATCTTCTTCCATTCGTTTAAATGGTAAAATTCTAAAAGTATAGAGAACATTCATAAAACTCGATCTACACTCAAAGTCTCAAAGGTTGCAGCACGGCTAACGTGTATACGGCTTCTAGACATATGCATCAGTAATCTATTCTCGTTTAGCTAACCAATTCCTAGCGAAAACAACCATTATAACACCAAAATCAAACGAGCAAACTCACAGGCTGCAGGTCCTCTCTCTTGAGCCATATATTGACGCCGCTCCTCTCAGAAAGCTTCGCCGCATACTGCAATGGCGACTCGATAGCGACATCATAGACCTTGGAAGAAAGGATACTGATCAAGTAGGACGAGGCACTCGTTACATCACCACCTTCGACCACAGATTTAGTCCTTTCGGAGACCCCACCCAAGTACCCAGCTTGATACTGCAATGAATCAGAAGAGACCTTCTCTAGTGAGACAGAAGGCTCTAAAGAATTCTCTTGGGGAAGGGAGAACGGTGGCTGTTGTGCAGAAAGGGAGAGCTCTTGACCCTTGGCAATAGCAGACGCCAGGAATAGGTTTTTGGAGATGTGGGAGGTGGCGGAATTGGCGTTTTTGGTTGTAGGAAGGGCGAGATTGGCAGGAAAACCATGATCACAGGCAACCTTCTTGTAAGGGAGGGAAGGAAGATGAAGCAGTTGGGTGCTGGGATTAGACAAGATTGCCTCCATCGAATGGAAGAGGGAGGGAGGGAGGGAGGCGCCTCCTTTTCTCTTTTTCCCAGGAAACGAAAGGGGGAGGCGAAGTGAAGGATCAGCTTGGCAAGTGATCTAAACGATCAAGGCAGTCGAATGCTTTGAAATCCTCACCGTTCTCTAGTTTCATCAAGCCGTCGGTTTGGGCCGTTCGACCAGTTCTCTGGCTGCTCTAAAGTGCTGATATCGTTTTTGGCGGCTTTATCTAGCGCTGTTGATTTACGCAATGGATGGTGAAGATCACATAGTTCTTATCATCGCATTTAGCTAAATTATATAATCCCTATATTTGAAAAAATAAATCTCTATAATCTTTTCTTTTCACAAATATGCAAGCTTCATGTTTGGCAACTTAGGGTGTGTTTAGATACATACCCAAAACCTCCAAACTGTTTTTTTTGGCTTGTTTGATTGGCTTGAACAAAGAGCTTTCAGAAAAATGGATTTTCTGTCGTAAAGGAGTGAAATGAAACTACCTCTCGCTTGTGTCAGTCACATGTAAAAGCCAGTTTTGCTTGTCCATCCAAACATGAACAACGATGTTTTTCATAACTCATTAAAAAAACCACTTTACAAAACCAAGTGTTTAGAAAATCATTTTCCAATGTGTCATCCAAACACTACCTTATGTGTGGAGAGGAAAGCAACTGTGACTACCTTATGTGTGGAGTGGAAAGCAACTGTGACTGGACTCAGTTTTACCTTCCCACAACACAATGGAAAGAAAGGATAACAAGAAGACATGAAGTAGCAGAAGACTCCTCAAAGACTAGACTCAGCTAATCCCCATGTCTTCAATCACAGTGAATCAGCTAATCCCCATGTTTTCAATCACAGAGAATCTGCACGCAGAGAGTATAGCGCTTGTTACTGAAGAAACATTTTTCTGTGGCAGGAGGAATGCAAACAGGAGACAAAAGTGCGGTAGGCTGCACGCTAAAATCAACAGAATGGCAGGGTATCGGGTATGGTGTGCCGATCCCGGACTCAACCGAGAATCTAAGCCACTCTTCCATAGGGTGCTCCCGATATTCTTTTCCCTCCGCCTCTCTCTCTCTCTGGAAGATTTATGATATCGTATTCGTTGTCTCCGTTGATTACTCTTTTAGCAATTAATCATTTGATTTCCTCATTGATTCTTGTTCATTTTTCGTCTTTTTTTCTCTCTCTTCACTTTCTTTCCCTTTCACCCCGACCTCTGCAGACTGCCGCTGCCCTTGGCACGCCCTCTTTCTATCTACTGTGTTTTTCTACTTCTTCTTCTTCCTCCTCCTCTTCTCCCACCTCTTCCTCCTCCTCTTCTCCCACCCAGAGATGGTCGCTCAGACACCTCCTTCCCATCCCAAACCCTACTCCCAGCCTCAACGCAAGCCCTCTGCCATCGTTATCTGCCTCCTTCGATTAGCATTGACATCCGACGATCAGTGGAATGCTGATGGCAACCAACAATGGTATTCCTCTCTCTCTCTCTCTCTCTCTCTCTCTCTCTCTCTCTCTCTCTCTCTCTCTTTTTCTAAATCAGAGAAAACAAGAAGGATTTTGGCTGGTGGTGGGCTTTTGGGGAAGTCTATCGGGTGTCTTCATTCAAGCTTTTCTGAAACCCTCTCTCCCTCAAGCGAGAGAGGTCAGAGAAAACAAGAAGGATTTTGGCTGGTGGTGGGCTTTTGGGAAAGTCTATCGGGTGTCTTCATTCAAGCTTTTCTGAAACCCTCTCTCCCTCAAGCGAGAGAGGGTCTCAAAAACCCAATGGTCTCTGCTCGAGCAAGGGTTTTGCTTGAGCCAAGACCTTGAACGAGCGAAGTGAGCAAGGGTTTTTGAAACCCACAAACCCTTGCACGAGCGAATGCCTGTTTTCTCTCCGACCTATTTGTCATAAAGTTTTGGCAGCCAGAAAAGACCAGTTTCCGTCGGGGCGAACTCTGCTGTGTGTAAGATTTCTTGGTCTTCTGGTTTTGTGCTCCATTTTTCGGTGTTTCTTATGAAGATCATTATTGTTCTTCTTTTAGATTTTGTTTGAACTTCTGATTTTTCCTTTTCCTTTGCAGAAGGTAGCTAGTGCCGTCTTCTTCCCCCTTCCACGGCAGAAGCATCTGGAACAAGCAGAGTTAAACGAGTCATTCGAGTCAATCTCGAGCTTGAACACAGTTGATCGAGTCAAGCTCGAGCTGCCATTGCAAAGCTCGACTCGAGTTCGAGCCGAGCTCGAGCTGACCAAAACAAGAGTCGAGCTGAGCTCAAGCTGGCCGAGCTCGGGCTCGACTCGGCTCGTGTTCAGCCCTAATGTTGTGCCCCTTAATCATAAGTTGGTGAGGAGTTCAAAAGCCGATTGGGCTACATCTGGCCTATCTATTGTTATCATCACTAATAACAGTGGCCATCAGTCATACAGGTTTCGAATTTCGATTTTTTACGACGGAATTGGATGAACCATTAAGCAAGAAATTCGTTTTCTTCTTCGAGACCAACAAACTCCCTCGAAAAAATCGACCATCTTTCTTGCAATCCGAAATCTCTCTGTAAAATTCGATGGTTCTTGTCACCAAAGTTGCCAAAAGTTCATGGTTTTCTCACTGCCATATATTTTTGGTCCCTTCTCTAGAGTCCTTGCACCCTATTCCCATTTTGGAGTTCGGAAAAATGCCACCATACAATCTCATAAGATATTCGACAAGGTATTGATACTACTTCAACGTCCTTTCCCGCTCTTTTTGGTTATTTTAACTTTGTGGGTATTCTTTAACGTTGATGCTAAACTTAGGTTGTGGTTCATGTTTCCTTGTTGCAGTTATATTGTGGGGATGTCAGCATGCTTAGTATTGCTAAACTTAGTCAGTCTGCAATACGTGCCGACGAATTCTACGAGGAAGAAATGGTGGGTGGAGATTTTGAAATGGGCAGAAGTGATAAAGAGATCAGAATGGATGGTTTTGATTTTCTTTATTTGATGGAGGGCCGAGGGATTCAGCCGGACGCCGAGACTTTCGCCTTATTACTCAATCAAGCTTCGAGGTTCAGGTCTGTACTGGATGCTAAGAGAATTCATGGGAGGATTTTGAAGTTGGGGTTTGAGGGAGAACTGTCACTTGGGAATAAGTTGATTAATGTTTATCGAGACTTAGGCAGTCTGGCAGACGCCCACCAAGTGTTTGGTACAATGCGTTGGAGAGATGGCTCTTCTTTTAGTCATATTATTGCTGCTTGCATTGCTGAAGGAAGGAAGGTGTCGGCATTAAGATATTTTATGAGTATGCAAGATGAAGGCTTGGAACCCGACCTGGTTACGTTGTCACAAGTACTGAAGGCTTGTTTTGGGGGATCTGTTGGTTTTAGTTTTGTCAGGCAGTTGCATGGAAAGATTATTCGATTAGGATTTCATACAGATTTAGCGGTTGGCAATCCGTTAATCGATTTATATGCAAAAGCTGGTGACGTCATTAAGGCTCGTATGGTCTTTGATGAATTGGGTTGGAGAGACAGCACGTCTTGGGTGGCTATGATATCTGGTTATGCTCAGAACGGTTGCAGTGAAGAAGCTTTATTTCTATTCTCTCAGATGCAAGGATCTGGTATCGCACCTACTCCTTATATATTCTCAACTGTACTGAGTGCTTGTTCGAAAATTGAACTTCTTGAGGAGGGCAAGCAGCTCCAGGCACAGGTTTATAAGCTGGGATTTTGCTCCGAAACTTTTGTTGGTAACGCTCTTATTACCTTATATTATCGATGTGGCAGTCCATTCTTAGCAGAACAAATATTCGACGAGATGAAGCACCGGGACAGTATTACATGGAATTCAATGATCTCTGGACATGCCTTCTGTGGGAATAGTGAAAGAGCATTGGAATTCTTCCTGCAGATGCAGGTCTGTGGCTTGAAGCCTGATCCTGTCACTGTTGCAAGCTTGTTGAGTGCCTGTGCTAGTATTGGTGACTTTTGGAAAGGTCAGGAGCTTCATGCATATGTAACTAAATCTGGGATTGAATCGGATTACATTGTTGAAGGGTCTCTGCTTGACTTTTACATTAAATCAGGTGACCTTGCTGCTGCCCGTGCATGTTTTGATGCGACAAAAAGGACCAATGTGGTGCTATGGAATTTGATGCTCGTTGCATATGGACAAATTGGCAATCTAAGTGACTCTCTTGAACTGTTTTCTCAAATGCAGATCACAGGGATAGATCCCAATGAGTACACGTATCCTAGTGTACTAAGGACCTGCACTTCCTTGGGAAACCTTGATCTTGGAGAACAGATTCATGCTCAGACCGTTAAATCTGGGTTTCAGTTTAATGTTTATGTGTCTAGCGTGCTGATAGACATGTATGCAAAATGTGGAAGACTTGATATTGCTCAGAAGATGCTTGACCGTCTTCCTGAGCATGACATTGTTTCATGGACTTCAATGATCTCTGGATATTCTCAACATGACAGATTTGCTGAGGCCCTGAATCTTTTTGAAAGGATGCAGCTTCAGGGAATGCGTGCTGATAACATAGGATTATCTAGTGCCATTAGCGCGTGTGCTGGCCTCCAAGCACTTGAAGAGGGAAAGAAGGTCCATTCCCAATCTGTTGTCCATGGATATTCATCTGATTTGTCCATTGGAAATGCACTTGTAACTTTTTATGCAAGATGTGGCCAGATCAAAGAAGCATATGCTGCATTTCAATCTGTTGGTGATGGGGATGCAATAACATGGAATGGCTTGATATCCGGATTTGCGCAGAGTGGACACTCTGAGGAAGCGGTCCAGGTCTTTTCCCGTATGCACAGGGCTGGCATTGAAGCAAGCTTGTACACATTCTGCTCAACCATCAGTGCTTCTGCAAATTTGGCAGATGTAAAGCAAGGGAAACAGATACACACTCTTATGATAAAAGGTGGTCATGAGTCAGATACAGAGGCTGGTAATGTTTTGGTTACACTCTACGCTAAGTGTGGGAGTATTGAAGATGCGTATAGAGAGTTTCTTTTAATTCCACAAAAGAACGAGGTTTCATGGAATGCAATTATCACAGGTTATGCACAACATGGACATGGTAGAGAAGCATTGAGACTTTTTGAGTGGATGAAAGAAGAAGGCGTGAGACCAAATCATATAACCTTTGTTGGTGTTCTTTCCGCTTGCAGTCATGTGGGCTTAGTGAGTGAAGGACTTGGCTTCTTCAGGTCCATGAGTCATGAGTACAACATTTCTCCCAGATCAGAACATTATGCTTGTGTGGTTGATATTCTCGGCCGCGCTGGAAGTTTTGATGATGCACAACAATTTATAGAGGAGATGCCCATAAGGCCTGATGCCATGGTTTGGAGAACCCTTCTCAGTGCTTGTACTGTTCGCAAAAATTTGGAACTTGGGCAGGTTGCTGCACAACACCTTCTAGAATTGGAGCCACAAGATTCTGCAACTTATGTATTACTATCGAATATTCATGCAGCACTTAGAAAATGGGATGCTCGCGATCAAATCAGGCAAATGATGAAAGACAGGAGGATAAAGAAAGAGCCTGGTCAAAGCTGGATTGAAGTGAATAACATCGTACATGCATTCTTCGTCGGTGATCGTCTTCATCCATTATGTGAAAAGATCTATGAGTTTTTGGAGGACTTGACTAACAGAACGTTGGCGATTGGGTATGTTCCTGATCATCAGAGTCTCCTGCATGATCTAGAGCTGCAACAGAAAGACCCAACTGCGTACGTGCACAGTGAAAAGTTGGCAATTTCTTTTGGAGTAATGAGTTCGCCTCCTGGGATCCCTCTTCGTATAATAAAAAACCTGCGGGTGTGCAATGATTGCCATACTTTCATGAAGTATGTTTCCAAGGTTGTTAGCCGTGCAATTATAGTACGAGATGCAAATCGGTTTCATCATTTTGATAATGGGACCTGTTCCTGTGGAGATTATTGGTGATAGCGCTGTTCTTCCATTTTTTTTTTTTCTTCTACCGAATGCATGTCCATTAGGATCATGAATCACGGGGTGCACGGGATAAGGGGGACATAAAACAATTTTTTTTTTTCCAAGGACTTCTTTCTGGCGGTACGTGCTCATGCAGGACGTACGTCAGTCAGGCCAGAGATTAGAAGGGAATGGAGAATAAAGTGTCCAGTATGACGAAGAATATTGCTTACTGCTTGGATAAAACCGCGAAGACCTCCTTCCTGGACCTATCTTCCTGTTGTATATTTATTAGAAACAAAAAAAAGTTCGAATCTACTTCAAATGGATCTCCACTGTTCATTGGTCCTTTGCTGAAGAATTATACCGACATCCTATACCATATCGCTGTATCTTCATGTCACATTTTAGAATCATACTCTTTCTTTCATTTGGTTGACATTTTCTGTAAAATGGTTTTTTTTTTTCTTGTACATTGTACAGACTGGCCGGTCAGGCCTTTTAGGTTCGTTACCTAACAGAATCTTGGTGGTGTACTAGAAATCTACGTCGAGGCATGTGGATATGTGTGCCACCCGCTTCAAAGCCTTTTTAAACTGATTTGATCCAATTCAGATCATGTCCCTAATCCTGTTTATCATCTCAATGGCAGCCCGATATTTCAAACTATCTTCAAAAGGCCCTTGCTTTCACTGATAACTGCTATAAAAGGAAAACATGCTGAAGTTACATCATATGATATTTACAAGTGAATTTATGTTTTTCGACATTGTTGAACACAAACCAGAGAATATCGTGACTTTGTAATTGTAATTTGGTAGCCTATTATTATTATTATGTTCTTTTTCTTAGTTTAGTATAATTGGTGCTTTAATTCGGTTTAGATTTCTCGCTTCCCTACTCTAAATTAAAGCACCTGATGCTTCTTCGGTGCTAATTAAAGTTAGTAGTAGTTTCGTGTCCGCAGACTGATAATGGGAAACGGATGCATGGCATCTGATTATTACTGATGTTTCACATTCATCGGTAGCTGTCCTATAAAGAATGAACGGAGAGATACAAAAATGAGCAATGATCCACGCCATATAGACATGAAGATACACATAATCGTTTTCCTTCTCAACATTTGGAAGTAGTGTGTTCACTTTCATAAGAAGTGAAACCTGAAATATTGCTGTTTATTTGTTAAATCGCTTTTGAGCTTGCTGGTATTGGAGACAGCCTTGTACCACTTTCGAACTCCTAAACTACTGGATCCAGAGCTTGCTTGATTTACAAAATGTCGATAGAATGTATTAGCGATAGTCTCAGAAATTAAAAAGCAAAAAAAAAGAAAAAGGAACAGAAAAAATTTTCGAGGATGAAGTGGTTTTTTGGCATTTTTTTTCACGAGTAAACAACCAGTTTACTCACCTGAAGAAGCAACATTTTGCACTTAAACTCTGAGTATATATACACAGAAACAATCGATAACCCTATTCCGTAAAAGTGGTCTGTCCACAAAAAGCGACCCCATGTCGTAAAGCTACATGCAGATCGCATCCTGTGTTTGGATCTTAGAGAGTCTTGTCCAGGCTCTCTGTAAGAAGCAAACAGGACGGTGGACTCCATCATGGGCGGATAGTAAGAACAGAACCCGGATCATCTCATTGGAAAACGGCAGAAGAAAGAGAAAAAGAAAAAACGCAATTATATATAGAAACTATGTTGGTTCATGAACTCCGTAGAAAGGCGTTATATACTGTATCGACTGCCCAATGAAGGTCGATGACACAGTTTGTTTAACATTACTGAACATTAGTTACCACAGACATCTTATACGTTTTTGTTTAAGTCGTATCTCAGGTTCACTGAAACTTGCTGCCACTGATAAACGTCCAAAGTGTTTTTAAGTTGTATGTGTCATTCACCGCTTAATGCGTAACTTAAGATCTTGCCCATTGGGCTACTTTAGCCTTCATGGTTTCCTTCGGCTTTACTTGTATGTTTCTTCCTATTTTTTCCTTTCCATCAATATATAAAGTTATTTTCATTGCAGAAGTACCTAATGAAGAACGTCTCCGCATTTAAGTCATGGACCTCATATGAATGTTGTGATACAAAGTGCTATTAGCCACTATAACTCCAAATCGACTACAACAAAAGCGAGCTCTTTTGGCACTCCACTATTTTAAACCACAGCGAGTCCCATAGTAATATCAAATTGACAGTTGAACAAGCTCAGCTAATTTCACAAAAACTTACTCTTTCAAAAGTTAATCAGGCCCATAATATATCCACCGCAAAAAGGAATCAAAATTCAAAAGATTAACCATTCATGTTCATAAACGACTACGAAAAACATTAACTCAAACAGGAACCAAGAAAATACATTTCTTAACCTATGTCTTAATCATATGGTATCTGGATATATGCAGCATCACAAACGAACGGTATGTCTGCATACATGCCACACAGTGCACACTTGATGGATTCAAGCACAGTGAAGAGGTACCCAAATGCTACTGCTGTCCAAAAATGCATTCCTATCTTTCCCCAATAGAAAGCAAGCGGCATCCACCTGCTGACCATGCCCACCACCTGCAGAGCTATCTCAAGAAGCATTCCCATAACTACATGAAATCGGAAAAAATGAGGCCACTCCTTCCTGCGCACTATGCCAAGATATGCAGCAAAGAAGTAAGCCATCAAGAACCAACTAGGTAGCCTGCCAATGGCACCAAGAAATGGGTATGTGAAAAACTCAAAATCCTCCAAGAAAGGGTGGAGATGATACGCTGTTTCTGCATACATCCATGTCTCATGAAGGGGCATGAGGTATGGAAGACAAGCCAGTGTACGCCACCACCATCTTGGTTTCTTTGTCATAGGTGGATAACGGAATGAGGATGGGACATCCTTTGATGCTTTTGGTGACACAAACATGTTCCTGGTGTGTCTCTTTGGAATCGATGGCATGAACCCAGAAAAGACATCATGATCCCCAACAAGCAATGGTGAGGATGCAGACGAAATATGTTGACGACAAAGTCCTGCTCAAATTGGAAGCACCAATTGTAAGAGAGCCAAACTCAATCTCAAAAGGAAATTGGAAGCACCAATTGTAAGAGAGCCAAACTCAATCTCAGAAGTTCATAACATGCATTAAAAATAGGACCACAGCCAGCCAACTTATACTGGGTGTCCATAGCAAAGGCGGTTTCTAGTCAGAATATTTAAGGAAAGAGATTCAAAATTAAATCAATATGATTGTTTAGTGGGTTTTTTGCAGTAGACAACTCAGTTTGACTAAGCAAGGAACATTTCATGAACAATAAGAGCATGAAGAATTAATCGATAACCATAATTTTATAAAAAATCTCTTAGCACAGATGCAGTGTCATATCAAGTTGTGACATTACATGCAGGTTTTATCGTGTGGGTTGATCTCAGAGGGCAAGAAAATAGTGGCTTCCTAGGTAAGAAACGACAAGGTGAGAAAGTGGTGGCTTCCTCAGTAAGAAAGAAAGGGTGAGCAAATGGTGGATTCCTAGGTAAGAAACAGAGAGAGGGGGAGAGAGAGAACGCAATCCTTGAATCAAGTCAAAAGCCTTGCAAGATAAAAAAAAAACATACAGGATGAAAACTGTTGATATTAAAATTGTGTGGTAAAAAAAACTGATCAATCCAACTTGCGCTCTAATGAATGAACACTACGTAATCTACACAAACATTATATAGTGCCAAGTAATCAAGTACTTTACAAGGTTATAAAAGTATAAGGAGAACTTATTGCATGGTAGAAAATGCTAGGTTACACAAAATTCATTAAATGTGTGTAGAAATTTCAGAAAATTATAGGCATTTGAATCAACCAAAGGTTATTCATTTTCCATTTTTTTTACTTCATGGGGCATGCTGCTTTGTCTTGTGAACCAAGTGTTTCAGCAAAGCCACTGGAAAAGAAAGATTTAACCACAGTTATATACCAGTTGGAGGGAACAAATTAAGCTGATTATGTGCTGCCCCCAGTCCCCTAACACGTGGAAATGTCATTGCTCCATGCAAGCTCCGCAAGCATGAAAATGTCATTCTCATGGGCAAATGAGATGATCCTGCAATAGTTGGTTTGTGGCTCATGGGAATACTCAGTCTGGTAGTCATTGCCATGCTTTGAGAATTTGAAGAGCCAATGCATCCAGGATGAATCATTAGCCAACTACCTGTTACAAATTAAGCAAAGCCAATACAACCATTACACATACTGCAAACAACAATCTAAATAACAAACTTAACCACGTTTCGAAGATAATCACAGGACATATCCAAAGTTTGCTGTTAGCTTCAGCTACATCCACTTCAATGCTTCATATTCACAAATAAAGCAATTATCAATCCCTCTTCCAACATTAACTTGTATCTCCACACAAAATTTGAATGTGGATTCCTCAAATTATCAGTGCCTTTACCATCAAATTCATGCGGACTCTCACTTTATTACCCTATCTGGGTGCCATGCTGTTATCAACCTTCATGCTAGTTATGAAAGAGCATGACCTGGAATAAATCTGGAAGCTTTCAAGGACATTCACATTTTTTGAACAAATATAGAACAATGGGTCCTTGAAACCATTAGCAAGGCACATGCCACCAAGAGCGTTGTGTTTCAAATGGTTGCCAAATAGAATTGGCAACTCAATGTTCAATACTAGGACTTGCATTTAGGTGAAAAGCATTTAATTAAAGGTAAATTATTACATCAGCCTGACGCGGTACATCTCAAGAATCAAGAAATTATTTAAAGACAACGAAGGTTAAGTTGGCTAGAACTTTCTCAAGTGCAGAATGGCCCCTTATATATCCAAGCATCAAAATATGTGCTTAAGGATGATCAAGCATAAAATGGGCCAAATTTCTTCCCACATTAAAGCCACCAACGTCCGGTATAATCAAAACAGGATAAGACAATTTTGTCATATTTTTTCTTTTAGAAGGAGATTAGATACTTAATGCTCAGTAGCAAAACTTTTCAAATCCACAATGACAAAATAACAGCAACCATATATACTTAAGGGAACCATTTTATAAAAACAGAAATTTTTAAGCTGAACAAAGGTAATAGATCAACTCTTATACATGAATGATAAATTAGCAAGTCATGCAGCAAAAGGCAACAATTCTCTGCTGTTTATCTTCAATTATAACTGTCATCAAACGTCTTACCAAATCCTAAATGCAATAGAGATCCTTTCCTCCAGTGCAGAAAAATATCTAAGCATCCAGTACTTTTGCCAACTTTGATCTAGAAATATATCTAAGTTTCAAACTGTTTCCACCAAGTTGTGTCTATAGCTTCCACATATAACAATTCAAATGACTGAGCATCCTCATCCAGGTAAAGAATGCAGACATAGTAGTCATACCAAGGACGATCCACATCAGTGAGGAAAAAAAAAAAAGCAACTGATTCTTCTTATACAACCTCGATATGCAAAATACAGTTAATGCCTACTCAGAAGAAAATGATGAAAAACAGGAAAAACTTTGGATTGCACATTCCATGATCCAACACAGCATCCTAATACCAAGTTTAGAGATGTCTACCAAACAGCCATATATATTTGCTCAGAGCAAAAGGATGTTCTATGGGCTCATAAGAAAGGACATCTTCCCCACAATTTCTTCCAATGCTAAGAAGGGGTGCCACAGGTTGAAGATCAACCAGACATTCTTTCTATGACGATCCCATTTCCTGTGCCCCGTCGAGGGGAAAAATAATTTCATGTTCTTCTTTTCATTTCTTAGAAGAAAATATTAGGGAAGAGCTTTCCATGAGGGAAGGGTACTTATAAGTTGGTATTGCAGAACATGCAGGAGCTTCTCCTAACAGAAAGATAAAATCCAATGTGCATTATGCTCATCCTACAAGCATGCATTCCTTACCAATTGCCTTATCCTAGGAAATTTACATAAATGAACTATATAGTAAACTCTAAAGAACACATGAGAGGAATAAGGATCCATATACAAGTACATAATCTGTTCACCTTATGAGTGTCATTCAGATGATGGTATTTTCGAGATTGCAAATTTTGAACTACAGCATTAGTATTTTGTTGTTCAGATATCACCTCAGCTGCCTCTACAAACTTTCGATCGATCTGAAGTTCCAAGATGGACAAATATCTCACTTGTGGAACCACCAAATCATTTAAACTAAGGAATTAGACTGCCAACCATATTTTCCTTTTCTAGTCTGTATTGATCGATGGAAAAAGGTTCCATTATTCTCACTTATAGCTCAGTCATGACAATTTCTGAACGAGTCTTCACATAAGAGACAACTAATAACCGATAGAACTGAAAGTAGAACAAACTTTATTATACTGCTTTTTTGCTTACGCTGAAAAATAAACCAAGACCAGTGCCCCAGCGGCAGAAGCACTTCGATGTTACCTCCCTGACCCACACTCCCCCCCCCCCCCCCCCCCCCCCCCCCCCCCCCCCCCCCCCCCCCCCCCCCCCCCCCCCCCCCCCCCCCCCCCCCCCCCCCCCCCCCCAAACCCCCTTATCGATACCTTCAGCACATACCAAGGATGACGGCCAAACGATTTAAAACGTGAGTCGTCACTGCCCATTCGACAACCACAGCCCGCCCATACGTGGGCTGCCCTTTGGGTCTGCCAAACCTTGACTTTGCTCGTGAGTAGTCATCCAATTTGCTGGTTAGCCGATAACCCTCATCTCGCAAATACCTTGCTAAGTCATAAAGATCATCAAACGAATTCGCAGAAGCATGCACCGCAGCACCAGCACCACAACGCAATACAATTTTCACCCATTTTTTAATTATTCGAAAGCAGCCATTTCATATCAGTAAAGCTAATTAGCCCAATGACCAACAGAAAGGTTATTTACAACCAAGAGAAAGACAGCCCCTTGTCGAGAAACGTCCCAAGAAACACAACGCCCACCAGTGAAGGAAAATATATGAAACACCCAACCAGATTCAACCATTTATTAAACCCTACAAGCATTCTGCGGTGCAGCCAGAAAACAAATTACAAAACAACCCGGGAACAGATTCATCCCGCTAGCTACTACCCTCAAAGCATGCCGACAGAGAATGCCATTCTTCTTACTGAAGAGGTATTAACAAATGAAAGTTAAAACCAAACTACAGAATAAAGAAAAACGAACACATAAAAGAATTGGGCTGACAACCAACAATTTCCAGAGCACTGTAAAAGAGAAGAGGCAAGAACACAACGGGGATGGTTTTGGTGCCGGAAAACTTTTTACTGAAGAGAATAACAAAAATACATGATTCACGAAGGGAAAGTCAGCAGCAAAGAGAACGGAAGAGTCAGAAAAATAACTCATGAGAGAAAGGGAGAAGAGAGGGACCTATTTTCGTGGCGGGAACCCAATGAACATGATGCGAGAGAGAGCGAGAGACAGAGAGAAGGAGAGAGG
>JAANDH010000007.1:701171-835423 GCA_011799765.1 Nymphaea thermarum | reverse complement strand
CTTTTTCTCTGCAATAAATAACGCCTGTTTTCTATTTGAGAGTTAAAAAGAAAGGATGAACTAGTGAATTTCTAGTTGCTGGGCGAACCTGGTGTTTGGAAAAGATGAAGTAAAGACTCAAAAGAATATGCAACTATAATAGGGTTAGTAAACCTGCAACTTTCTAGTTATTTTGAGCTGTAGATGTACACGGTATGTGTCGGTGCTTGAACCAGATCGAACCAGAGCAGGTTATGTATTATTGCCTTCAACACCCCAGAAAGTCCTATGGAATTCCCCTTCTGGAGTTCCCCTGCGCTGAATTGTAATGATATGAATCTGATCTGCCCCATCTTTAAGGTGGATTTGAATAGATCCACTAAAGAATACCAACACATAATTTGACCGTTTCTCAACTTCACAAACCAAGAAGCAACACAACCACATAGACAGAAGAGAAGCAGAGAAGAAAGCAGACAACATTGGCATTATCCAACATGAACGAGGAAGCCCAACACTTAGACAGCAAGCTCTCTGGAGTTTTGTCACATTCTCCTACACTTCCATTTGTCACTGCTGATGTTAATTGTTAAGGCACATATTAATCCCTAACACTAAAAGAAAAGGCGTCAGTAAATGCATCGTTTTTCACTAACTCCGTACCACATCGTCACTATTGAGTTAGACTTTAAACGGCACATTAACTTATGGGCATGGATGAAGTGACTACCCATTTAAATGAATAGCTTGATAAAAATGAATGCTGCGACAGCCATGCTGATGCAGCCGAGAAATAAACCAAATCCCCAACTCCACAACCAAACACATCCAACTCAAAGATGATCATAGGGTGGATTCCGTGTAGGAAGAAGATTTGCTCGAAATAACTGGTCAAAGATAACCTCGCTTTTGTGGAATGGACTGTAATTTATATAGCAATCTTTAAGAAAACAGAGTCTTATGAACCTCATCGCAATACTCAAAGCATGTTGTAGATCATGTGTTATGTACTGGAAACGATTAGAAGGCAGTTACTCATTAGAAAAACTTATTTGCGAAATGTATATTGTAAAATTGCCAAATACATTCATATTAAAAGGTGAAACATACCTACCCATGGTATGGCATGACATGCACTTTAGAAGCGACGAACACCGTTCTTCGGGTGATTTCACGAAATTGTATGCAGTATTTGGAAATTCATAAGCGCGACGCCCCTTCCTCAGATTAATGAAGAATGTTTGGTATCTCAATGAACAAATTAACGTAAAAAAGAACCCACAGTTCTTACAGAAAATCACGAAACTATCCTCCCCAATCGCCACGATAAATTACGCCGAGTTCCCGCCACAACAGGTCACTCCTCTCTCTCTCTCTCTCTCTCTCTATATATATATACACTGCGCGTTGTGCTCGGTTCTACGCATTCTCAGTGAGGGAGGGTGGCAAAATGTTGTGGGTGGACAAGTACAGACCGAAGACTCTGGACAAGATGACGGTCCACGAGGACATCGCTAAGAACCTCAAGAAATTGGTGTGTTTCTTTATGAAAATTGGTGATCTTCAATTTCTATTATTCTTATGCTTAATTTGGGTTCCTTAGTCTCGTGTTACCATTCATATGTCTCTGCTATTGGCTGCTGTTTTTATTCGATTCTCTTTCCAATTTGACATCTGAACTGCTGAGGACTTTCGGTTCTTTCGCTATCGCCATCTGTCAAAAAAGAACATAACTTGTTTCTTGTGCTTATGTCGCCGATACTGCTGGTAATGGTGACACTGATGATGAATCGATGATGATCATGGCCATTATGACGATAACAATCTTCTTAGGTCCTGATTCATTCTAATGTTTATGCTTTTATTTTTTTTGGTGTACTGAGTCATCGCGATTAGCGTCTCCTTATGTGGTTTTGGTGAGCGAGCTCTTTACGTTTCGTTTCACTTTGACTATTGTTCTGTTTGAAAGCCCATCGTATTTAGGGCTCTTTTTATTTCGTTCCGTCTGTCAATTTTTGTTGTCATTTTGAACCGCGTAGGTTTCGGAGCATGATTGCCCACATCTCCTTTTTTATGGACCTTCTGGTTCTGGGAAGAAAACTCTAATCATGGCTCTCCTTAGACAAATGTTCGGTCCTGGAGCTGAGAAGGTAATCGACTAGTTCCTTTATTTTCCCCCCGTATTGTTACCAGTTTGGTACATTTGCTTATACCTCTTTTTTTCACCGTCATCTTGTTTTGTTCCCTTTTTTATTTTTCCGGAGCCCTTTTTTATTTTTTATTTTTCCGGAGGCAGGTGAAATTGGAGAACAAGATATGGAAGATAGAGGTAAAGTTTATAAGTTCGTTGCTTCAGATGAACCTCGGTTCTGTCCCCTTTCTTATGTGCTATGGTTTCAGTCATTACTTGAACTGTTGAACATTGTGATGCCAACTTCACAGTCAAACTTGTGTTATCTTAAAGTTCTCATCAACCAGAAGATTGCTTCAATGTTGATTGGAATTGTGCTTGGGGTTGGGTTTTATGCAGACTGGAAGCAGAACCATTGATCTAGAGATAACTACATTATCAAGTACCCACCATGTGGAAATGACCCCAAGTGATGTGGGCTTCCAGGACAGGTACATTGTCCAAGAGGTCATCAAGGAGATGGCCAAGAGCAGACCCATTGAAACAAAAGGGAAAAAGGGGTTTAAAGGTAGGACCTCAATTTGTGTACAATTTCTTAAGAAAGATTAAGTCTGCATCATTGTTTTGTTGCATGGGTTGGTCGACCTTGCCACAAATTTGATAAAGTTTGAGCTATCTTTCACTTACTTCTGTTGTGGTTGTGGTAAAATTTGGTATATATCGTCTTTCCATGTTGCGATTCAAGTTTGTACTGGTATCTCCTCGATAGAGGGTAGTTTAGTTTATTTCAAAGATCCTCCCGCATAAGCTTAGATATTATGTGTACAATTTCAGTTCTCGTGCTCAACGAAGTTGATAAATTATCTAAAGAAGCTCAACATTCATTGCGGAGAACCATGGAGAAATACAGTGCATCCTGTCGGTTGATATTGTGCTGCAACAGTGCTTCTAAAGTGACTGAAGCGGTTCGATCTCGGTGCCTAAATATACGGGTTAATGCCCCATCCATAGAGCAGGTAAAATGCATTTCAAACATCTGGAATTTGTTGTTTTGGCATGATTGTTGGTAAATCATTCCCATTGGGTCTCGTACCTCTTGGGTGTGCTTGCATATGGCTGAACGCCAATTTGTTACTGTTTCTTTGAAAAGATTATAGTGGTAAATGTAATAAGCCGCCCGGAAACTGGCCCAAATGTTTAGTCTCTTAGTACCTAACCTTCTCTCAAGTCAGCTTCAGAGGTGGAAGAATCCACCTCCTTTAAATCACATGTTTTCATGTGTGTGGAGCCCAGGTTTGAAGTGTAAAAGCTGGATCTAAGACCAACTGTAACACCAGCTGACCAAATTGATCTAAGTGCTTGGCTTCAAAAATGTCATCCTGCCGTTTTGATTAGCTTCCATTCATGCT
Organism: Nymphaea thermarum; assembly: GCA_011799765.1. NCBI lineage: Eukaryota > Viridiplantae > Streptophyta > Magnoliopsida > Nymphaeales > Nymphaeaceae > Nymphaea > Nymphaea thermarum. Next base: position 831,904 of record JAANDH010000007.1, on the reverse strand, counting down.
ATTAAAAGGCCAGAAATTAGGTAAACTAAAAGCATGGGAGATGAGACCAACGCTTATGCACATCTCAAGGGTTTTCAGTCTCATCATTATAGATCTACTCTTAGTCCTTGTGGCCACAATTCTACTACTTTAGTTTAAGGCACAAGCACCCATGTGTGTGGGACCCTATGTCTAAGTGTCGAACTTGGTTCTAACAACAATGTAATAACTTTGCCTGAAACTGATTTTGTGGTTGTCTTCAGTTCCTGCTGTGGAAAGGTTTGGAATCAAGACAATATGGGATCAACATTTATGAACTCTTAAAAGGTTGTCAATCTCATAATATAGGGCTATTGTTAGTCTCTTACATTGGTGTCAAACATAAATGCTTACAAACCTTTAGTTATTGACACGGTCATAGCTTCATATGTGCCAATACCTATGAAGTTGGAAGCTCTCAAGATTCCATTATGTGGGTATTGATTCTAAAGCCTAACCTTCTGAACTCTAAAGGATTCTAGTTTCATTCTGCAGATTGCTGGGGTTCTGGAGTTCATTGGAAAGAAAGAAGGCTTGCAACTACCTGTAGGATTTGCCATGCGAGTAGCCGCTCATTCAAATCGGAGTCTGCGAAGAGCAGTATTATCTTTTGAGACTTGCCGAGTGCAACAGTAAGTTTCTTGGAAGTCAAAGCTCATGTCCTTGTTGACTGTCATATCAAAGTGCGTTAGTTCCTCCTGGAGATGGTATTTTCTATCTTGGACTTTTTTGCCATGTTGACAATTCCTTTCTAGGTATCCTTTTACAGAAAATCAAGTAGTGCAGACTATGGACTGGGAGCAGTATGTTTCTGAGATAGCATCTGATATAGTGAACGAGCAGAGTCCTAAACGGTAATCACTGCACTGGAGGTTTCTTTTTACATTAGGTTATACTGCAATGAATATTTTAATTTGTTTCATGCTTACACAGTCTTAATGTTGCATTCTTTCTGATATTTTAATCTTTTGACAGTTTCAAGTACTATCATTTCATATTTTGTTTGCTCCTGCTTGTGCTCATGTTCTGATACAATTATTTCTGCTAGGACAGGATCGTATAGTTTGTCGTTGTCAATGAAGAAAGAACATTTCAATGTTCTTCCAGTACCTCAGTTGAATTGCTCCCCTGCAGTAATTTTGAGGTGCTTACTTTTAGGACTGCAAACAGCTTGATAGGACCTTGTACACCATGTGTGTGTGGAATTCACTCGATGTACATATGAACACATTGAACTGTCATCCTATTAATCTTGATAGGTAGACATGGTGAAACAAGGATAACCTTTCATTAGCATGCTCGCGTTTGTTTGCATCACTTGCACAGTAATTTGCTTTTCCTAGCCCAATAGATTGTATCATAAAAAATTCCAGGATTAAGGAAACAGGTAATGTTAATATTATACAATCCTAAATAAATTTTGTCTAATCTTGAACAATCTGCATAATTGTCCGCTCTTTGAGATCCTTGATCTGAGCTCGACGGAGGTGTGAGGGATTTAACAAGCTCCACTGAAAGGAGTGGACTTCACCCATCCCGTCTTTGCTAAAAGCATGCGCTCACGAAGCGCTGCTCCCTCCACTCTACTCTCGACTCAGACTATATATCCAAAAGGTCCGCTCTCAGACATTCCACACCTGCCTAGCTGCGGCATGGTTATCAGAAGTGGATTCTTTCTGAGTAGATGCCTGTTGAGGGTAATAAGGCATTCTGCTTTTATTTTTTTCATTTGATTCTGTATGTGTAGATGCACTGTATCATGAATTTGTTGGGCTGAAGTATATTCTCAGTGCAATCCTCTCAAAGCTTGATAATAAGCTTGTACAATTGAGCCATGAGATGTGTAAAGGATCCTGATTTTCTGTTTTCTCCTTCATTGATGCACGAAATTCACACATGCACTCATCCACTTACCGGAAGATAATATTATGCTGATATGGTTAATAGGGGAGGGTTCTTTTTGTCTTATTAAGGGATCTTTTCTTGGGGAGAAAGTTTTGCTTCTAATTGATTCGTATGACTTTGTGCTTGTAGTTATCCCCTCTTCTTCTTCTAACAGCTGGCAACTTCCTCATTTGTAACCGCTGCTTGTACCTTTTTGCAGACTCTTTTTAGTTCGAGGGAAATTGTATGAACTGCTTGTGAATTGTATTCCTCCTGAGGTTATTTTGAAGGTAGAAAGATTGATAATAGTAATATTAGATGTGGCATGCATGATCCAACTCATGTTCTCAATAATTTGCAGAGATTGTTGTATGAACTGATGAAGAAATTGGATTCTGAACTGAAGCATGAGATTTGCCATTGGGCTGCATATTATGTAAGTCTTGCACCATGAATGCTCAGTGTGCGCTGCATTTGTCCATCTGTTCTTTCTTTCCCAGGTTATTTTCAACATCTACCAATTCTCGGGTACCCATAACTCAACCTGCTTAAGCTGCTTATAGTACTTCATTCAGAAATGTATATTTTATCTGTTGGCTAGACATGGCTGCCTGTGGTTTCAATTACCATTTTCCATAATTTGAGAATTGTAAATCTTATCCTTCAGTGACAGTGATGATGCAAGAATGATAGGGTACTGCTTTTGAAGTTTTCTCCTACAACATATTGATGTACTCAAAAGCTATTAATAAAACTTTTAGATCCTCATATGTGATCATGCTGCCTGTTTTCGTAATTAGTGAACGGTTTTGATTGTTCACTCTCCCAGCATGGTTGAATTCCTTGTTCATGTCAAATTCTTGTTTAATCTTCAGTAATTGTTTCCCATGGAGGTGGAAGCAAATGCAGTATGATTTGGCTCCTTTAAAGAAGAATACATGGTTATGAGACTTTTAAAGATGTGAACATAAGGATTGCTGAACCTAGCTGGCTAATGTCAACGCCTTTGAAATACTTCCACATGGCTGTCCTTGCTGATCAACAATTGTAAAGGCTAGAACATGTCTGGAACTTTAAAGGGCCTGGATGAGGGCCTATTTCTTCTTTTATGAGAGAGCAACAAATTGAAGCTGTTAAGGTCTTGTTTGCTTATGCACTGATTTAAAAAGAGTACATGCATAACCTATTTGTTCTTCTCAAACATGCATCCTTATCGATGTTGTAATTCTTAGGAGCACTTTTTGGTGTATTTGTCTGGTAAAGCTTATTATTTTTCTTTTCTGGATCCATTTAATTCTGTTTGACATGTATGGATCAGGAACACAAGATGCAGCTTGGACAGAAGGCCATATTTCACATTGAAGGTGCACATCTCAGTAAATTTTTTTGATAATTAACTTAATAAGAATGCATTGCATAGTGCAGAAAAAGCAGTTTTTCTCCTCTCTTTTTTCATAAGAAATCATAAATGTGTCATTCTGAAAATTTATCTTGGTTACTTGGAGACACTATATCTTGTGAAAGCTTTTGAGAAAGTTATGTTCATTGAGTAAAATAAAAGAAATCGATAGTTAAGCGTAAAGAACTTCTTGCTGTACTCTGTGGACGTGCTGGAGCAAGCAGTCCTGTTGAAGGGTTGTGCATAAGAACTCTCGATATTTTAATCATTAGGTTGGATTATGAGCTAACTACGGTTAAAGAAAAATACAATTGGAATTCAAGTTCTGTATGTCAACTGGATAGTACAATACCTGATCTAGATCTGATTCTTTTGTATTGAAAACCTGTAAGGAATAATATTTTGAAGAAGCAGTCACAAAATTCATTGGTTGTGAATAGAGAGACGAGAGGCAGAAAGGGGCCAATAATTCATTGCCCAAATCTACCAAATGTTAAATCTGAAGTACAACCTCCATCACATACAGAGCATGATTTCTTCAAATGATATATTATGGTTGCTGAAATGATAATTTCAACTTCAAGTACTGATCGGGGTTCTTTAGGTTGTTGATACGTAGTCAAATTATATTGGAAAAGAATGGCGTAATACGGCTTGTCAAAGTGCAGTCTTTTTTTTTCATAATCTTTAATGGAGTCCTCTTTTTCCAGCCAAAATATGATGTCAGCATGACTATGTATGCTAGGATGCCCTTATGAAAGTTGATAATGTTAATTACTCTATTGGGTGACATAAAAGCTGTTATACATAGACATGTTGCACAATGAAACATCACATTGTATGTTGTGATGCATGTTGATTTACAGTGCATTTTCCTTTTCCTTCCATAGTTTTCGGTGGGGTTTTCTGGGCATAACATGGATCTCAATGAAGATGATTATCCTGCCCTTTTCTGTATGCTTGCAAACTCCATGAGGCAGATATGCCTAGGCCCTAGGTAGTGCTAACCACCAACTTAACAGGGTTCTCACTTGTCAACCTAAGTCAAGTAGTTCAGAAAATCATCTTATGTAATGATGCAGCTATACGTTCCTACCCACCTCGAATTTTGGATTTGACCCATGGTTATCTTCAGTCTTGTTTTTGAATGGAAACTGTGAGTCTGTGACAGGTGATAACTCGAAGGTGAAGTGAACTACTAATATGGTCAGATTCTGGAGTTAGGAAGATGTTATTGGTTGATAGTTGCCAAATTTCTGAAAAGTATATGGGACATGCCACTCTTTCGCAAACTTCACTTATGGATAATACAAAGAAGACACTGTGGGAGTGAATTTAGGCCGTCATCTTCTTTTGAGTGGAAGATGCTCCTCTATTGTCTTAGAAAATTGCTGAATTGGAGATTGAAAAGGAGTGTATGGTAGGTGTTTATGCAGTCAAACATGGTGGAAATGGGCCTAGGATGTGATCGTAAAAGCAGGAAACCCCTCAGCACCTATTCACTCAGGTTAAGCTGATAGATGAACCGTGTGATGTTTGTGGAGAAATATTCATGTTAAAATGTCAAAGTGCCTGATCGCCACCGAAGAGCTTCCGGCTGCAAATGAGTTATTGTTTGGTCCTTTTCTGATATATTATCTCGTACTGATTATGGCACTTGTTAATTTAGTTAGGCATCGTACGTCTGCACTTCCCCACTACCTGAGCAGACGCTGGCTGGTAACTGGATGCAATTTTTCTCTTATAGCCTTACAACTGTATAATGTTTTGTATAGCACGGACATCTAATAATGTTGTCACCCATAATTGTGTCTATCAGTTAAATGAGTGTAGATGTTGGATTCTATCTATTTAGAGACATTAGACCATAACTTTCCAATGGAATGGCTAGCCCTCATTCTTTTTGTACTTGAACAGTGATAATTGTCACCACAATGAGGTGTCATGCCAAATAATGTTGTTGAGCTTATATTTTTTAATCTTGCAGCTTTCGTGGCGAAGTTTATGAGCATATACAAGCAGTTCCTAATTGCAACATTTGGCTGATATTTTGAAGATGTTCGGCTGATACCTTGAAGATGAATTACTGTTTATCTTCACCAAAGTGGTTAAAAAGTTTGTACCTGAATGTGTTGGATTTAGGCTTTGCGTTCAGTACTTTTATCTTCCTGTTACGTGCGTGTGTGTGAATTGCTTTTCTTTCTGAATGGCGTTTCAATTGATCCGTCCAAATTAGTATAGAAAATAGAAGTCATATCCAAAATTTTAAACATGTAATAATAATCGGGTAGATGTAAAAGTTGGCTATCTATTGAATTTGGTACAAATAGCCATATAAAGTATCCGTATTTTACTTTTAATTGGAAGTGAATTGGTATTTTCTTACAGGGTTCAAGTACTTGAAGTCGAAGTTGGGGTCTAATATTCTGATTACCATCGTTACCATTTATATCCGCGGTGTTTATAAATGATGTTACAGTTGCTTTTGAGTTTCAAACATTTACATCCGCGGTGTTGATAAATGATGCTACAGTTGCTTTTGAGTTTCATTATTGTGCGAGCTTCTGGACGATGGTTGGTCAAAGGCAAACACCAGATTGCCACGTTAGTTCTCACAATGTCGATTGAAAACATCACCCAACAAAGAAACAATTAAATAATGTCCTCAGTGCTGAAAAAAAAATGCCAACTTGACCAAAAAATGTCATAATCCAAAACACTCACAATCAAAACAGGCAAAGGAAATAAAATTTAACTTCGAAAAGACAGCAATCGATTAGAAAATCGTTCTGCTTGCATCAGAAAAAGAGCGAGAGGGGGGCTGCCCCAAGAGGCCAAGACAAGGGGCCTGCATTGCAGACGCCTATTCCAACGCCGCTGCAGCTCTGCTCTTTGGCTGACCGCTCATATCCAGAGAGGGTACCTGCAAGCCGATAAGAAGAGTCGTAACCGGATCTCTCACCCAGCACAGGAGAAAGGGGGAAGACCAAGAGAACGTGAAGAAGACCAGGAGAACGTGAAGACTTAGTGTGATAGAAAACGATTCGTGGAGTCCTTCAATTTTAAAGGGATTAGATTTACATTATATATTTTTTTCTTTTTTAATTCTTTTCATTTTTCTCTTTTTGTAACTAAACAAGCTTTTTAATTTTCTTTCTTTTCTTTCCTTTCTAATTAATCAACCAAACAGCAGATTAATTGTTCAATCTCTTCCTTTTTATTCCAACCAAACAGGGCGTATAATGCACAGAACACAGATTTACACTCAAGAGGGCTTGGTCCATCCGGACTAAGCTCCCCAGGGTGCACCATTGTTGAAGCCGCACTCGTGTCGATGCCACGTGGGTGTGGGCGTATAATGTACAAAGCACAAATTTACACTCAAGAGGGCTTGGTCCATCCGAGACTAAGTCCCCAGGGTGCACCATTGTTGAAGCCGCACTCGTGTCGATGCGACCCAGAGTCACACTCAATGAAGTCAAAAGTGAGTCACACCCGATCAAAATTGCACCATTGGATCGAATTTGGTCCATGAATCAAAAGCGAGTGTCTACTTCGGTCCATTTTTGGGGTTTTTTTTAATAAAATCGATAGGGCACGACTCGAGACCTCGCCCTTGGCCGCTGCGCTCTCTCTCTCTCCTCCGATTGTCTCTTCCATGGGCAGCTTCCTCTCCGTCTAGCGACCGGTGTCCGCTGCTTTCTCCGATCTCTACCTCCACCGGCGGCATCATCTCCATCTGGCGGCATCATCTCCATCCGGCGGCATCAAATTAGTTCAGGTTTGAGCTACTATTTAAGGGTTTACATCAGATTTTTCTTTTTCTCCAGCCGTCTGTCTCCTTCCACCGTTTTCATTAACGTTTTCTGCCGCATCCCCCACCACCAATTTCCTCTTTCCCTGTTTCGTCTTCTTCGTCAACCCTCTTTCCTTCTTCTTAGTCCCTCCTTTTCACAAATAATGAGTTCTGCTACGTGAAGCCCACACACACTTTGCAGCAGTAATGTTCGTTAGCTCTTAAAATGTGTTAATGAAAACTTGCACTAGCTATTAACCTTTGGCTTCTGTGAATTGAGAAACATATATGTGTTAAATTGCTAATGCAGGGTGACAGGGTCATCATTGGTCTTCTTCTCCTGGTTTCAATTATGCTACATTGAGAAAAATTGTCGAGCATCATCTATGCTATGCTGTTTCTTATTTCTTTTGTTTTATAGTGATGAAGTGAATTGTTCCCTTATTGTGGATAGCTGCAGTATAGTCTCTGCTGGCTTGTTTGAATTGCTCGATGTCATTAAGAGTCTATGAAACTATGCAGGAAATTTAGTATTATGAATCAGGTTGTGTAACGTGTACTTGTGTTATTCCAGTGTATGTGCATTTGTCGATTTATCATTATTTTAATAATAATAATAATAATAATAATCTCGCTGTACCGCCCGACTTAAAATTTCCGCACTTAAATTTTTTGAGATGCACTTTTTGAGATGCACCCTGACGCGACATTGCATCCGGATCTTCACGTGGCTTCCTGAGCTTGTTCGCTAAACCCTAAACACAGCTCCGCAGGGCCTCTCCTACTATTCCCTCTCTTGCCAACAGACAAGAGGTTGAGTTTGGTGTGAACGATGGTGTGGGGAATGGACGAAGCCAATAGAGAGGGGGTGAGTCAAGTGAATGCTGAGGAAGAGGAAGCGTCCTCCAGCGGGTACAGGTTGGTTCCTTGGCAGAGCTGGGAAGAGTGGAACATGATCAGAGAAAAAGTCCTATCTTCCTCTCCAGAGTCCGTTGGAATCGCGCTCAACAGGGTAACTGCTTGAGGTAACCTCCAACCATTTTTGTTTTTATTCCTTTTTGAATTTTCTTTTCTTTTTAAGTATCGAAATTGGCAGTAATATGTACAGAGAATAGCAACAGTGGATGGAACAGAATCTTCATCCAAGATGATAGGTAATCTATGCTTCCGTGAGGTCAGGCTGCTATGCCCAGAATACGAATTCCATGTCTCTCCATGACTCCATGTGACCAGAATCAACCAGCCTCTTCAACGTATTCGTAATGGTAGGAGACGATCTGGTTGCCAGGGAGAGGATGCCAGTTTACTGTAATTGAAACAAGCTATTATGACTTTGGAAAAATCTTTTTGGCTACCTCTTACCCTCTGTCATGATTGCATTTTTGAAGTGTGTGATCTTCTTGAAAGTAGAAAGAATAATGCACAGAACTTGAAAGGCTGGTTCTGCATTAACAATTGCACGCAGCCTGTCACGGGCCGACTTAATCAAGCCCGTGCGGTGCGGCCTGACTCTCGCCAGTAAGGCCGCAAGCCTTCACTTACCCAAGCTAGTGGAATTCACTTGGGCAGTTTTAGAAAACCTTTGCACACAAAAAACACAAAGGATGGAAAGAAAGCTCGCAATGTATATATTCGCTTCAAGAAGAAGAATACATCACGAGATGAATGCAAGTAAGTCAAAACAACTTTACTTACATAGGTTGGCCGAAGCCACTTACAAAGTCCCCAAGCCGACCAACCAAAGCTAGGAACCCCAATATTACACTTACAACGACCTTGGGAGGGTGCTCCGTCACAGATGAACATTCGAGCTTACACCAAGACCCAACATAAACAAAGGAAGTCTAACTAAAACAAAAGCAAGACTGTACAACCCTGACACAGGGGAACAGGCTCCCCCCTTCAAAACAAGCGTCGTCCTCGGCGCTATCTGTTGTGGAAGGTCTTTACATCCAACGGGTAGCATTGCCACATGCAATACGCATACTCCCACGTTGGGTCTGCTTCACCTACCCACTCCCACGTTGGGTCTTTTTCACCTACCCACTTCACTTTATATTTCTTCGGCACGCCACGGTTGTTGGCCTTCTGCCGAAGGATCTTCTGTACCCGCCGCTCTGTTGTCTGCTTGGTCGGCGGTGCTCACTGCTTGGTGAGGTCTCGTTCAGGGAGGCTCCTACTAGAGTCTCCACTATGCCGTTGTTGCTGCGTGGATGCCACCACGGCCTTACCTTTGTCTTTCCTTGTTGGGACGGCTGGGACCATGCAAGGCTGCCTCTCGTCCATGATACTGACACTGCGCAAGTGCGACATCGGTACCATCTTTGCTGCGCGGAGGAACTCCATGCCTAGAATCGTCTGGAAATCGTCCGTCTGAACCACATAGAAGTTGGCCCTTCCCGTCCAACCCTCAATCTTCACAACTGCATCTCGGACTACGGCGTAGATCGTTCTTGCCTCTGAGTTCACTGCCTTTACGCGTGACTCCCCCTTCCCTCGGGTGAGGCCCAATCTCCCGACTTCTTCCTCCGAAATAAAGTTGTGCGTGGCTCTCGTGTCTACCATGGCTATGGTAGGCCTTCCGTTAACCAGAACCTCTATGTGCATGAGCTCGGTAGAAGGTGTCGCTGTCACCTTCTCCTCCTTCTCCTCGGTCAAGGCGTTGAGAAGTTGAAGTCCCCCAATTCTGGACTCTTCCCCGTCTCCCCCTTGTAGCGCATTAGCAGACCACTTTGAAGTGCCTGCCTCTGTAGCCCTTGCTGCATTGGCCTGCCCTGTCGGCCTGAACCGCTTTGGGCAGACTTTTGTCTCATGTTTCTCTCCGCAAACCCAACAAAATGGTTCTCTTGGTGGCCCACTGTAGTCCCTGCGAAAGAACTGCCTTCCGCCTGTTTGCCGCTGAGCTGACGATCCATCTCTGTCTCGCCGCTCCTCCTTACCGCTGTGGTCGGACTCCCTCGTAGGTTTGAAGATCTCCGTGTAGCTTCTGCGCTGGGTATCTGCCAAACGCTCAGCTGCCACATACGCTTGCTCCAAGGTCTTCGGGTCTGATCTCTCCACGTCGGCTTGGGCCCAAGGTTGAAGCCCTATGATGAACCAGTTAAGTTTATCCTTTTCTGGCATCTTAGGTACATCCAACATGAGCTTTGATAGGCTCGGATATACTCTCGCAATGAACCTGTCTGTCTCAGGTTCGCCACCATTTGGTAAGTTTGTCTTTCTGCATCAACCGGCATAAAGTACCCCTTTAGCTCTCGACGGAAGTCATCAAAGGTCTGAATGGTGCAGTGCCCATTCTCAACATCAAAAATCTTCCGCCTCCACCATGCCACAGCGTCACCCTCAAGTAACATTGCTGCGGTCTTAATCTTGAGATCCTCCTCCACTACGTTTTGCAGATCCAAGTAATAGTCCACTTGGAACAGAAAGTTATCGATCGCCCTCGCATCCCGGCTACCATTGTACTTCGCCGGACGTTGAACGTCGACCCTACTGGTCCTCTCCTGGCTACTACTGGCTGAGCTTGTACGCAGCAGACGCTGATTTGATGCCCGAAGTTCAGCAACTTCGTCCTGTAAGGCCTTTAACAAGTCGGAGAGTGATCGGCTCGTGGCCACTGACTCGGCCATCTGTTCCCGCATCAACTTCAACTCCTCCTTGAATCCCTCAAAGGTCTCGGCAGCAAAGCCGAGGGTTTCCTCATGGGTGGCCACGTCCGCCACCAATCTGTTCACCGTTTCTTCCAGGTTCCCCTGGTCGTGGGCTGGGCTCGCCTCTTCTGGGCGGGCCGGCTCCTTGCCACTGGCACTCCTAAGGTTGTAACCTGATGCCATGGCGCTTTCTTCAACGGCAGCAAGTCGGCGCGACGCTCTACACTGACTTCCCGATCGCCTTCCCAGATTGACCTGAATCTGGGCTCTGATACCAGCTGTCACGGGCCGACTTAATCAAGCCCGTGCGGCGCGGCCTGACTCTCGCCAGTAAGGCCGCAAGCCTTCACTTACCCAAGCTAGCGGAATTCACTTGGGCAGTTTTAGAAAACCTTTGCACACAAAGAACACAAAGGATGGAAAGAAAGCTCGCAATGTATATATTCGCTTCAAGAAGAAGAATACATCACGAGATGAATGCAAGTAAGTCAAAACAACTTTACTTACATAGGTTGGCCGAAGCCACTTACAAAGTCCCCAAGCCGACCAACCAAAGCTAGGAACCCCAATATTACACTTACAACGACCTTGGGAGGGTGCTCCGTCACAGATAAACATTCGAGTTTACACCAAGACCCAACATAAACAAAGGAAGTCTAACTAAAACAAAAGCAAGACTGTACAACCCTGACACAGGGGAACAAAGCCCCTTTTATGTAAAATTCTTGCTTTACTTCCATCCTCTGATTGTGCCTGCTGATTTGTCTCCAATGTCTTTTTGTGTGGAAAGTAACATGTTCATGTTATTTTATTTTTTCCATTTGTTATACAAAGAACTTGACTGTAACCAAATGTGCCCAAGAATCAATCACATAAGGCTTCCTTTTTGGTCTCTCTGGAATGATGGTTAATGAGATTATCGAATATGAAAACCTAGTTCAGTTCATAATTAGATCATGGAAACTAGTAGGCGTATGTCTTAAACAAGCACATTTTTACCAAGATTTTATTAATTGGACAGCAAGCTGCCCCTTTATGTGGGTTGTAAATTTACGTAGTCATGCAAATGACGTTCTTTCTTTCAGGAAAGTGAAAAAGTGTTGGGCTCATCGTAGCAGCAATTGAATTTCCCATCAGTGATTCTCTGTGATGCGCTGACTGATTTGAAGTCTACCACTTTCCGTTATTATTGCTAGATCGCTATAAAAGGTAAAGCTTAGAAACTGTCGTCACTTGGAGGTATCAGAAAAGCAACAACTTTGTCATTTCCCCAAGTCTTTGGACCAAATCAACAGTTCGATTTGTCCAGTTGATAGTAACTACTTCCATGAATAATGAAACTCTCTGTCTCTGGAGTTACTACTTGTGAATGTATTTATAGTGTCGAAAATTCGCAGAGGTGCATACCAATGAGTAGTAGTATGTATCATCAATTTGTTTTCATGAAAAGCTTGGTTTTGACTAAAATGGTTGCTGCTATTCAAGGCTTCTGGCGTTTTCTATCTTGGTTCATCAAAGAACATAAGTACCTAGCCAATCAAACACCCCTGGAAATTTAGTTTATGGAGTGACAGTCACACAACTGAAGTACCTAATTCTGAAAGAATCTAAGTCCGGTCTTCACATATTGCAACTGAACTGAAATGGGGAGCTTTCCAAGTTGAACAAACGGCTCCAGATAATGTTTCCGTGCACAATCCCAACTCGTAGAATGATTGTTCATCAGAAAAGAAATATCAAATGCAGCAGAAATTCTGCATCCAGAAGTTTTTGAAGCGAGGCAGACGTGTACAAGCTTCATAGTTATTTAAAATAGTAGATGTAGTCCTGCTGCACGATTACACCACCAGATGGGTCCCTGTGAAGAAGACAAAAGCAGCCTTGCCAAATTTTCCTATAGTTTAACAGGTTTTTTGATGTCTGCGCATCAACCATTTTCATTTTGACTGCACGGTTCCATGACTGGAGGATTAAGCAGGACATCTCTGTGCCACATCTTGTAGTTCTCATCTACGATCCCCTCAAGTTCTAGTTCTTATCTTCAACAGATGAAATCTATCCTTCATACCAGCTCATAATCACAGTCATCTCTCGACACTGGATTCACGGTGGCAGGCTTCAAGAAGTAACAGAACCTGTTGGACCTGTCGGTTTTTTTCACTGTCGGTCATTGTAAGTTCTTATTCCGTCAGCAACGCCTTCACCTTTTTCCTGCATCACACCTGTTCACTGACCCTACCTCCATGAGAAGCAGTAAATGAAAGTGTACTGCTGCCTCTAAAAGGTGCTTGCTTTAATTAAATCCTTTGTGACAACTAGAGGACGGGATAAGGCGGAATGCCGACTGTAGAAAGAAAAGTATTTATGTTGTTCGAAGCATCTGATTGCGGATGGTTACCTTTTCCCTTTCTTGATGGAAACCACCAGTGTTCCTTTTGGGCATAGAAGCAGATGCACATAGACCATAAATCTCTGTGCCCTTTCTGCTAAATTTTTGTATGCTTTGTCAATGTCCTATGTACCATAGCAATTCCTGTTTCGTTGAGTGATTGAGCATTCATAATTTGCTTCCTCTGTGCTTCTCATGTCTTCAACTTCAGAATGTCCTATGTACCATAGCCACAAAACTTGCTTGCTTCTAAGCCCAGACTATGCAATGTTTGGATTAAAGCCATTTTATTCTGTTTTGGTTTTGCAAAATTTTTCAAATTCATGAACTCTTTGGTTTCGGTAGGCGTCTTTTTCCTTTTTAGTTAATAAGGGAGTTGCTGGTCTACCGTTAACGCTGGTCAGCGACATGCCTAAGAGCATGTTGGCAAGGGAACCAGAAACAATTTATAAAAAGTCGAGGTGAGTTTTAACGTATTTTTAGTGGTTTCGTAACGGACCTAGCGTTTATTGTCCTCGCAAGTCGTAATGAGTAGGTCGAAGGTAATGTACAACAGTTGCAATGTTACGATAGCTACTTAACGTGCTTTTAAGGGCACGGCAATGGACCACTGGAATGCCGTTAAAACATTTTACTAATGATTAAACATTTTAACTTTAAGCAACATGACAGCAGTCTGTGGGCTTAGATGATTTATGTTATTTTCATTTGTCTCCTGCCAGGAAAACTTTGTTCTTGAAATTAGAAACGAATCTATCATTGGAATCGGATTATGTATGTCAATGGATGTGATATGGGATTCAGATCTGAAAATGCTCTGGATTGGTTTTGGAGGAGTCTTCTGAGACGGTTGAACGAACTGGACCCATTAGTCTCTCCAATCAATCTAGACCTGTATATTTTTTGGATTCAGAAATATCTATGATCTAGTTCAGCTCCAAACAGGGTTGGTCTTACGTATTTTAGGACTTTAAGATGGTTAGTGACAAATATCTCAGGAAAATCTAACGAGGGGAAAATAGAAGGAGCATGCATGTGGATTTCTCGTGAAAATGTAAAAGGCATTAAGAAAGAGAATTTAGGAAAACACTGACACGGCGATTAAATTACTTGTACACATGCATGTGCAGACAAGAAGGCTAAATGTCAATGTGGGCAAAATCTAGTGAGATTGGAATATGCCTAAAATGATGATAAAACCAAATTTTCTGAAGGCTGCACATGCACGTGCACTTGAACAAGTGATCTTAAAAAATTGTCTCCATTTAAGACTCTGTAAACTCATTATTCTTACATATCAGGTGGCGTACTTTTATGTCCAAACTTGTACCTAGCATGCCAGACCATTTGTTGGTATGCCACATATTAATTGTTAATATATTTATTTATATTAACTAGCAATATTTGGCTTACTTTTACATATACTAAGTATTTTAATTAAAAATTGCCAACGAGATTTGTTTAATTTTGTTTTTTGGTGTGTATTTCCTGTGTTTTTTGTTGGTAAGTAAAGGAAGAACACACGCAGCTGAAAATGAGAAAGTGTGCACTTATGATAAACATTTTTCTCCCAGAAAACTAGTCTGCAAACCCGTGATTTATCACTATTAAAATCATGATAACGATTCTCCCAGTCCCAGCGAAAACAAGTAGGTATATTTGGGAGGAAGTAAGATATTGAGTTGGAGACGGCAACCTCAAGCTTCGTTCCTGCTCCCGTAATATTGTAAACCAGTCCCCGTACAATCGTCACATGCATGGGCTAGAGGTGCAGATAGTATATTACGGTGAATGTAAATATTTCTTCCCCTCATCATACATCCCAACTTTACAATTTTATATCAATAGAAAATGGGGAAGGCCGGCGAGTTTAATGCCGGCGGGCCTGACCATGCATGCAAAAGGGCAAAGCCCAACGTTCATATCATATGACTGCGCCTGAGCAGGCGGGGCCACCACCGCCACCGCCACCGCCCACCCGATCTTCCCTCGCCAACTACAACTACAAGACGCCAAGCGCCACCACCCACCGTCTTTTTACCCTTCCCCTGTGCCATCTGCCACCAGCATTTAATTAAAAGCCGCAACAGTCGCGTCCAAACGGTCATCTTCCCCCAGGTAGAAGAGAGAGGCTCCGGCTCTTTTACCACCTTTCCCAATGACCATAATAGCCTTAGACCTTCTGGTGGAGACGCACCTACGCTGAAATTAAGAAAGATCCACTTGTGATTTCTAATGCCCCATTTTGCCCATCCGCGGGGTGCCGTTTGAGGTTCGCCAACCGAAAAACTTGGGCAGTCCGATAAATAATGCAGGGGCGTAATTGTAAAATTCACACCATTGATCCGTCACACCATCGCAGTTCGCACGTCCTTGGACTGTGAAGCTACGACAAAGTCGATCACGTTGAGCCCATTTGGGTTACGTGGCGAAAGCCCTCCCCCCAACCACCTTGGCTCTATAAAAATGCCCCACCTCCCTCACTGTGCCTGAATCAATTCCGCTTTCTTCTACGTCACCGGAGAACTTCCTCTTAATTCAGTCGCAGTCACAGACGTCTGACAACTCCGCCGGAGCAAGCAAAGCAAAGCAAAGGTAACATATAATCGTCATCGCAGGAATCTTGTGGGAGTTCGTTCATAAGCATCCGTCGCCCGCACTCTTCGCCTCGATCGGCAGCCATTGGACATAGAGTTCTTGCCGCATCCAGAGGCTGGTGAGGGCTACCTGAGAGGAGACTGATATGGCGGAGGGGCGGAGCCGGAAGGTGGTGGTGGAGGTGTGCAACGCACGGAACCTGCTACCCAAGGACGGCCAGGGGACTTCCAGCCCCTACGCTCTCGTCGACTTCGATGGGCAGCGCAGGCGCACCAAGACGAAGCCCCGCGACCTCAACCCTCAGTGGGACGAGCGCCTCGAGTTCCTTGTCAACGACCCCGACTCCATGGCCACCGAGACGCTCGAGCTCAACCTCTACAATGACAAGAAGTCCGGCAAGCGCAGCACCTTCCTCGGGAGGGTCCGCATCTCCGGCGGCACTTTCCCCACAGCCGGTTCGGAGTCTCTAGTCTACTACCCCTTGGAGAAGCGCAGCGTCTTCTCTCAAGTCAAGGGGGAGATTGGACTCAAGCTCTTCTACGTCGACGACGATCCCGCGCCTGCCTCGGCTACGCCGGAAAAGCCTTCTCAAGACGAGAAAAGCGGAGAGAAGCCACCCGCCGAGGAGGAAAAGAAGACGGATCAGGAGAAAAAGCAGGAAGATCACAAAGAGGAGCCGCCGAAGAAGGCGGAGGACGGGAAGGAAAAGAAGCCGCCGGAGGACGCTAAGAAGGAGGACCCGCCGCCGGAGAAGAAGAGCTCGGACGCCGAAAAACCGTCGGAAGAGGAGGAGAAGAAGAAAAAGGCAGAGGATGAGAAGCCCGCAGCTGCGACATCTCCAGCAGCATTCGGCGTTAGTGACGTCGACATCCCGTCCCTCGGTGAACGCTCAACCTCAACTTACGATCTCGTCGAGCGTATGCCGTTCCTCTACGTCAGGGTACTCAAAGCCAAGGGCGATTTTGGTTTGGCCGCCGGCTCTTCCATATACGCGAAGGTGGTCGTCGGGAGCCAGAGCATACGTACGCGCTCGTCGGAGACGCCGGAATGGGACCAGGTTTTCGCCTTCCATAAGGACAAGCTCGATTCCACGTCTCTGGAGGTTTCCGTACTCGTAGAGAAGTCGGTCGACGGCAAGTCCACGGAGACGTGCCTCGGCACCGTCGCCTTCGAGCTCCAGGAGGTGCCCAAGCGAGCCCCACCCGACAGCCCCCTGGCTCCCCAGTGGCACACCCTCGAGGGTGTCCCGAATGCAAACGACGTCATGCTCGCCGTCTGGCTCGGAACTCAGGCCGACGAGGCATTCCCGGAGGCGTGGCAGTCCGACTCCGGCGGCCAGCTCGTCCACACGCGCTCGAAGGTCTACCTGTCGCCTAAGCTCTGGTACTTGAGGCTGACCGTCATCCAGACCCAGGACCTTCGGGTGAGCTCGAGCCAACCGGATTCCAAGGGTCGTCCGCCCGAGCTCTACGTCAAGGCTCAGCTCGGGTCGCAGGTCTTCAAGACCACCAAGGCAACCGGCGGCTTCACCGCGGCGTCGGCCAACCCCAGCTGGAATGAGGACCTCGTCTTCGTCGCGGCCGAGCCGTTCGAGCCGTTCCTCGTCGTCGCCGTCGAGAACTCCGTTACCGGCCAAGCGGTCGGGCAGTTCAAACTGCCGGTGGCGGGCATGGAGAAGCGGATGGATGATCGGTTAGAGCCGAGGTCGAAGTGGTTCAACCTGAGCTCGGACGATGCCGGGAAGCAGTACGCGGGCCGGATACATGTAAGGGCGTGCCTGGAGGGTGGGTATCACGTGCTCGACGAAGCGACGTACGTAACCAGCGATGTCCGGGCCACGGCTAAGCAGCTGTGGAAGCCGCCGATCGGGTCGCTGGAGGTAGGCATACTGGGCGCCACCAACCTGCTGCCTATGAAGACCAAGGACGGCACCCGCGGGACAGCCGACGCCTACTGCGTGGCCAAGTATGGGCGGAAGTGGGTTCGGACTCGGACCATCCTCGACCACTTCAGCCCCCGGTGGAACGAGCAGTACACCTGGGAGGTGTACGACCCGTCTACCGTCCTGACCGTGGCCGTGTTCGACAACTCGAGGTACAAAGAAGGCGACGGCAAGGACGCGCGCATCGGCAAGATTCGGATTCGCCTGTCGACGCTGGAGACCAACCGCGTGTACACCAAGTCGTACGCCCTCACCGTGCTGCAGAGCAGCGGCGCCAAGCAGATGGGCGAGCTCGAGCTGGCCATCCGCTTCTCCTGCAGCTCGTGGGTCAGCCTGATGCAGGCGTACGTGAACCCCATCCTGCCCCGCATGCACTACGCCCGACCGCTCACGCCGGTGCAGCAGGATGCGCTCCGCCACGTCGCGACGCGAATCGTGACCGCCCGGCTGGGCCGGGCGGAGCCGCCACTGGGCCACGAGGTGGTGAACTACATGCTGGACTCGGACACCCACGTCTGGAGCCTGCGCCGGAGCAAGGCCAACTGGTTCCGGATCATGGCCTGGCTCAAGCACGCCGCCTCCTTAGTCCGGTGGGTCGATGAGGTGCGGACCTGGTCCAGTGCCGGGACCACCGTCTTGGTGCATGCACTGTACGCCATACTCGTGTTCTATCCCCATTTGATACTCCCCACGCTGTTCCTCTACCTCTTTTTCATACTCATCTGGAGGTTCCGCGTCCGCCGTTTTTCCGCCGGCAACATGGAGCTGCGCCTGTCCTGCGTCGACGCGGTGAGCATCGACGAATTGGACGAGGAGTTCGATAGCTTTCCGACGGCCCGGTCCGCGGAGCAGGTGAAGATGAGATACGACAGGCTGAGGGCTCTCGCCGGGCGCGCGCAGACGTTGCTCGGCGACATTGCGGCACAGGGAGAACGGATGGAGGCATTGGCGAGCTGGCGGGATCCACGCGCCACCGCCATGTTCGCCGTCTTCTGCCTCTTGACGTCGCTCTTGCTTTACGCTGTGCCCTTCAAGGTGGTGGCGCTGTTCGGCGGGTTCTACTTCCTCCGCCATCCGAGGTTCAGAAGTGACTTGCCGCCGGCGTCTATCAACTTTTTCCGGCGATTGCCTTCGCTTTCGGACCGGATACTCTGATCCATTTTGCAAGCATTGCTCTCGGGTCGGATTCTCCGATCCGTTAAACCAGTTGCATTAGTTATTTAATCTTCTTCAATTAGAAGTTTTAGATAATCGGCCATCTTGTTCATGCTGGGAGCAGTTGAGGAGTCGGACAGTCATCAAGTGGCATGAGACCGTTAGATTGGTGGGCCAGAAATTCTTTTCTTAGGGGGAGAGATGTGTGGCATCTTGAATTTGTCGGCGGTGACCGTTGGAGTGACTTTTCTCACGTAAAGCGCATGATCGTAGGGTTCGGTGCATTAATGGAAGCACAAAGCCTTTATTAAAACCTTTACTTGCAACATTATTTGATTCTTTAATGTAAAGACTGTGAAGTGTATTTGATCTGCCTTTCCTTTACTTCCTGTCTTCCTTTTTGCTTTTTCGTTTCCATGGCGGGGAACGAAGGTCGAGATCGTTCGAGTAAGGTGTCGCAGTTCCACCGCTCAGTGATCCTCACATTCAAACTCAAATTTTGGTTGTTCAATTCCCTTTCAAACCAACAGTTACATACTTGATAACTGCAGCTGGTGTTGTCCAGGCGAAGAGCCGCTCGAAAGTTTGACAAGATTTGGGTTTCAATCACGCTTTTAACAGCTGACAGCTGGCTTATGAAATCATGCGAGTACGACAGGCGAGACTGAAGAAAAACTGAATAATATATTAATCGTCCATCAGAAAGGTTCTGGAAATAGGTACCGAATTACACAGAAAGTTCATCAATTTGAACTCTGCATTGAAACTTTAGTAAAGTTACTGCAAAGTAGGTTGGAGCCGATCTAGACAAAGATATAGTTTCATTAAATTAGATGAAGTTGACCTAGTTAGCCATTTTGGCGAGTTACATGCTGCTACAGCAGACAGATAGGCAGCACTTTTTTCCGTTGCATAGAGGCCAAAGTTATGTGACAAACAAGAGCTATATAATCGTCTGAAATAGAATGAGGTTTATTTATGACTAACGCCAACAAGTCTTTATTTTTGTGTTCGAATCCAAAAGTACATTAAATAATTACAATGCCTTCACCAAACTCTTTCAAGGTGGAACTTCAGAATGGATTCCCCGCAGTGCCATCAGAAGCAACTGACAGTTAATAAAGCTGCTGCGCTCCAGGAAAAGGGGCAGTGGTGGAGTCAGAAGAATCACAAAAAATCAATATGAGTTTCAGAGATAAACGATCTCGTGGACTGCCCTTGTAAAATGTGTGGGAGTAGCTAAAGCAGACGCTCTTTGCATGCATATATATATTTCCCGGATACTGGCTCCGATTCATTTACATTGACTGTTTTGAATACTTCTCCTTGAGATTAACCTTGTCAGCAGAGCTTTTAGTCTTCTAGACCCTGGTCCTGGCCTCAGCATGGTGCCATTTCCGGCAACAAAAGTCGAGCACGGGTTCTCCCTCTCACCATCTGGGTTACACCACCCTCCATATGTAAATTTTCCCTTATGCCGATGAAGCATCTCACGGTCGATCTTATCTAGTTCTGGATCATCTACCATGAATTTTCTTGCAAATGGGGTATGGCTATAGATCAGTTTCCTGTGGTCCTTGACACCAAGATAAAGGGGGTGCTGCCTTGGTGGGTTGTCCCATGCTATGTAATGCAGATCATGGTTGACAGTGCTATTCTTGAACTCTTTAGAGTTGCAGATCAGAGTCTGAAAGTAGCCTTCGGGAGAGGACACGAAGTTGGTGTAGTACAAAAGAAGTGTTCTTGGAAGATTATCCCAACCCAATAAGCAGTATTCTACAAATGACCTTGAGAGTACCATCCATGCTGATCCTGAGAGGTCAGAAAAGGAACTCTTCAAACGGAGTTTTTATGCAGCATTCATTTCTACTAACATGTCTGCTATCATCAGCTTAATGAGGCTGGCTTGACTATTTCAAATCTCCACACCGTACATTTTGCTTGAGGCATCTTAATGCTTTGGACTGATGATATCCATAATCTGAGTCAGACGAATGTCTGGATTCTCTATAGCACAATTTCATGATGAGCAAGAAATCTTTAACAGATATAAATTTTTCTGTGAAGCCATATAGCAAAACATTGCAAAGAGGCATAGCATTACAAGGATTAGCAGATTGACAGGACAATGTGGAAAAAGAACCAATTTTTCAAAATATGTTTAATCAAGTGAATTTCAGGTTAGTGACATGTTAGTTTCAAATAGGCATTTGTGAAAATATTATTTTTTATAAATGTTGTGCAGGTTTGGGAATTAGTGATCAGAAAGCGTTATTGTCAACACACAAACTATAACATCGCTAGTCCCTGATAGAGCCTACGGCCAGATTGGGACGAACAACCGATTCTATGAACCAAGAAACCAGACAGGACCTGTTAACTAACAAGTTGGATGCTGATAAGAGAACAGACAGAACTTGTGCCACGTATCCACAAGACTGAATCACAAGCAGGATAAGTAGAAACTAAAGATAACCTCATAGGGAAAGCTAATTAGATCAGACCAGACCTGTGAACAGCCTAAAAGCAGTGGGCATGCTCCTCTGTTTTGGAAGCCACAGAATCTCTGATTTTTCCAATTCATAAAGACCAGGATCAATGATGATTGGCTTCACTCTCTTGTTCCTGCAAAAGCAAAAATTCCACTTTCAGCAAAAACTCAGGCCAGCAATGCTGACTTCACTTAAAGGTACAAGAGCAATGGATCACATGCACTTGATAAAACAGATAAAGCAAAGAAAAATAATTGCTGCAAGCTTGCAAGTTCAACCTGACCCATGTCCCGGCTGAGTCGTGGACCAAGTCTGAATCAACAAAAAATTGAATTCTGGTGGAATTCTTACACTTTCCATCCTAGATTGCTTGTGTGTTCGATGAAATTGAGATTCCTTGGCATATCCTCGAATGCAGAGATGAGATCTGCAGAAAGAAGCATCACCACACCATCCAATTCCAGAATGTCAAGACCAAATTTTCCAATTATTTTAAATGAGGCCTTATCTCTCTAAAGAGACTAACTTAGCTATTCCTGTATGCCGTCATACATGAAACTAAACCAATCTGAACGATCATGTTTGAGATGGGCCACAGTAGCTAAGTACAATGTATAAAAGTCTCATAAGACGCGCATACAAGAAAGTCGTTTTTTAATTTTTTTTTGGCCAGACTTGATCGAGTTCTATTACTGGTTATGAGGATGCAGAACTTGATTCGTTGACAAATCAGTATCCACAACAAGTTTACTGATTCAAGGTGTTACCCGGTGAATGCCCAGTCAAGGAAGATCCCTAGAGCCTCATTCAGGCCCATCCTATTGAGTAATGCTCAGACGGACATGAACTGATTCAAGTTCACTAAACTCCCTACCTTAGGCCATCAGTTGAGATAAATTAACTATAAAAGATATTGAATATGCTAGTGCTCAACAGAGTAAGCTGATTACGCATAACTCAGACGGTAGTGACGGTGTGTCATTTTTTCCTCTTATCAATTGGCACGCTGGATAAGCGGACACGTACTAGATTCTGTTAAGAGATATACCCCATGTATTGAATCCTTTGGCCACGTTCATCTTGAAGGTCATAATCATAAAACACCTAACCAGGGCATGAAGAATTCGGCAAGAGTTTACACTCTTTATCTGTTCTGAAGGACAAGGAACATCAGGAAAACTAATCTCTCGTGAAGAAAACCAGGGGCTAGACTATCGAAACGAAATTGCATTGTCAGGGAAATATTCTCAAACAAGAAGCATCCATTTACTCGCAATAGAAGGGGTCTGAGCTCTAGCTTAAGCTAACGGAAAGTCACAGCCCATATTAGGATTGGCCCAACGCCTTGGGACCCATGACAGACACCATGATCGGATCTACTTCAACCAAACATTAATGGAGCGACTAAAACTTACCATCTTGGGTGATAAGTGGATAATCTGATGCACTAAGATTGATAAACCAATCCCATGATCTAACCCTCAAGAGCATGGACATGCCGTGCAAGGTGTTGGCCAGCATTGTGGGACCCCTGTAAGTGACCAGGTTGGGCTTGCCCACGATCCGGACATTGTCGGCCCTGGCAAAGATCTCGACCCCGGCGACGAATTCCGAGAGCTGGAATCTTTCTGCAGCAGAAGCCTCCCTGTCAAGGTGAAGAAGATAAAAATTCGAAGGGTGGTAAAGAGATAGAAGCGTTCGCTGTATCCTCCTCAGATCGCCCTTGGATCCAGATATGAAGTAGGCGAATTTAGGGCGGATTTCGGCGAAAACGGCGGAAGGAAGCCGGTCTTTTGCGGCCAAATTCCTGTATGAACGGGCGTTTCTGGCAGTTGATGGTGCCAGAGAGAGGTGGGCGATGAAGAAGAGTAGTACAGAGGTGAGAATGAATGAGATCATACACCTCGTTACCTCCATTGGGCCAGCAGGAGTTGCAGGTAGATGGACATTCAGAGAAAGGAGAGGCAGGGGGCAGTGGTGTAACAAAGAAAAGGTAGCTGCCCGGTCCACTGTTTGGTAGTGCTTGGAACAACCAAAACAGCCCACACACGTCCTTCAAATTACTGATATGGTCAAGGCGGTGAACTGTTCTGGTTTGGGAGGAAAATAACGGGTTTTGATGCTTCAACTTTACCATCATCTCAAGAAGAGAATAATCTTTTGTGGAAATTCACAATCTGCTCAGATGAGATTGCTATCTTTGTTGCAACCATTGACAATTTCCTCCTATTTGAACTGAATTAAGTTTGTCCAGTTAAAAAGAAGTCCAAGGGTCTTCCTTCTTGGGTGATTACAGTTCGTGAAAAAACCAAGTTGCCAATTTCGATTCTCCACACAAGTCATTTAATCTGTCTTAACCTCACCGCTTCCCTTTTGCAATATTATTGAGAATACAGCAACCATCAATCCAAAATAAAGATAGATTTGTAGGACACTTCCTTGTTTAATAGTTTCCATAAATCTATAGCCCAATTGTGAGATACAAACAAACGGCCCTTTAAATGCAGTGCCGCAGGGTTTCTTTGGTTACAAACTGAGTCGGTGAGATGTCTTGATTATACTGGAAACTTCTTCTACGGCTTAGGGGCAAGCAAGTAATTGCGGTACTGAAGAGAGGGGCGCTGCGCTGGCCAACTGACAAAAGCTGGGGATTGAGAAAGAAGAAGACGGGGAGAGGGAGCGCCGCTTGATTGGTTCTTTCCTTGGACCCCGACGTCACCACGCGTCGTCTTTTTATTGGATCTGCCATTTTCCTTTTTTGTTTAGGTAATTTCTATTGGTGAGGCGGTCTGCCGGATTCGTGATCGGAGCAACACCGGAGAATCGATCCTCAGGCGAGTCATAAGCGGTACAAATCTGCGATTTGCAAAGATTTCTTTGGGTGAGCAAAAGGAGGAGATCTAGATCCTCGGATACTTGGCGTAATTTGGAAGTGGTTGAGGTGAGATCGCATACCTCCTGGAACCCTGACGCTTCACCTAATCATTTATGCAGTCGTTTGCCTGAATAAAGTCGAGCGACTCCGTAACATCTAAAGAAAGAAAATTCAGTATTCGATTTTGGTTTTGTTACATCATTTTTGTTGCAATCACCCAGAAAAAGTGAAAGCCAGCCTTTGGCGGGCTTCACATGATACAAGAGGCCATGTGAGAGTTCTTACGAATCGACCTTTATCCTTTGAAGACGGCGTAGCTGCTACGGCAACTTCTTCCAATTGAATCCCTGGAGCTTCGGCCGGAGATGTCAATCACCACATGTTTGAGGAATTTAACTTCTCTATTTGAACCCCCGATCACATCATATTGCTAAGAATCACAAAGATTAAACTATCAATCACCTTTAGTATTATTAGTACTTCTTCTGCTGCTGAGCGCCAAGAAAGTGCTGCCGCCCAGTTGTGGGTCTTGCCTGCATTTTTGTGACGCAAGCCCAAGAAAAAAAAAAGCTGCTGGTTGATGATGAGAAGATGGCAGGCAATTTGGCTTCAATTCCCAGAAATCCCTCCCCAACTTTTGTCTTGCGACGACAAGGACTGTCTTCGAGTCGGGAATCTTTTGACTAAACATGTTTAGAAACGAATAAGAGGAGAGCAAAGGTAAATCTCCAATCGACTTTCTTTTTGGGATTTGGAAGGACTTTAGACGTACAATCTCTTTGGACTTGAGATTTGATTCTTTTTTTTCTATTCTAAGTTCTATGGATCCACATGACCGAAAGAATTGAGATTCTATAGGTTGATGTACAAGTTATTATTGAAAAGAAAATGATGATGCTTCACCCTGCCTCCCATTATAAGAGCAGTTTTCTCATTAATCATTCAAAGATTTATCACAATTACAGAACCTTTTAGTCAGAGGTAGAGCCAAATGTTTTTTTTTTCATATAAAGTATTCAAATATATAGTTAATAAATTTTCAATTATTATTGAAATAGTAACTGTCCTATATAATTGGACTCCAACATGCGACATGTAAATTCAAACTATCGGCCCCATAAAACTCCCACCTATCTCTGCCCCTGCATCTAGATTTTTTTTGAAAACCAGAACTGCTTCTTTCCAACTTATAAGTCACCATCATTGGGTACTCTGTCACACCATGTGTATATGATATCCGCTCTTTTCTTATTAACCTCAACCTTAATTCAGGACGTACCTAAGAAGTAAAATTTCAACCACATGTACACCCTAAAAATAAATAGATAAAGCCAATTGCGAGGGGAAAAAATCGATGATTTTGAGGGGTTAGATTATTTTATCCCAGAAACCTTTTTACCTTTCTCAGAATATCAAAAAATTATCCGAGTCATTTTCCACGGTATCGGTGGATGTTCAGTATCAGACCACGGACCGAGTCCTGAATTCGACCGGTCCGTAGCCAATCCGCGTTGTCAAAACCGCGGAGAGCGTTTTGAACAGGTCAGTTTCAGTCGGAATGTCGTCCACAATAAAGAGTCTCGAATGTGACGTGTTTGCAGCACCGGACACTACATCCCTTGCATATGAAACTCTTTGGACTTTTTTCGCTTTTGTGAATCTTTATCTAAGATCTAATCTACCTGATATAAAAAGTCTACATTAGAAAAGAGCGACCCTGAAAGTCCAAATCAAGAAGACCAGATACGCCTGATGTACAGTACGAACTACGAAGTCAGCATTCCAAAAAAAAAAAAAAAAAAAGAGTGACCCGAAAAGTCCAAATTATGAAGACCTTTGCAAATAATATGACGTGCGTCACCAGCTTTCCATTATTAGGTGGTAGAAGGGCGGAATAAGGAGCCGCGTTTGCTGCCAACCTAAGCCCCATTTTTGTGACAAAATTGAAATGATATATAGAAGATTAGTATGACCCGACGACAGAAAACACATGGTTGCTTTATATTTTGAAAATTATTTCAATGTCGAGCGTTATAGTATAGTTGGTCGAATTAGTGGACCAATAAAAATCTGATCATTAGTTTAATTCTCTTATATGCTAATATTTCTATTGCAAATAATAAACTATTCTCCACTTAACTCAAGATAATAGAAAGAAAAAAATTGAACTTCATAATATCTTTCCTCCTTTTGAAACTAGTCGGTTGAATATTGACACGGGCGTTCGGTAGAAGCAAAAGCCCGATAAGAGTCTGTTAAGGTTTGGCCGTTTCTTTAGCCTCACGTTACAGCAACACTTGCCTGCTTATTGGCGTGCATCAGAATATGCATACAAGTGGTGCGTTTTTTTTCTTTTTTCAAATTCTTTATTGTTTTTACTTAAAAAGTTGCACCTCCTACAATTTGAGTTCATTGACTTAACTCATCAGGTATAACATGTGCGTTAAAGTGGCTGTTTTTGGCACTTACATGTATTCTTTTAGGAGGCAAAAGAATTTAAGGAAAAGCTCAATCGGTACATTTTATAATAAACTGCTTCAAATTCAATTTTAGCAATATTAGGTTTCCAACATGAAAAGAAAGAGAGATTAAAATGGAGACTGGGTGGACGCCATGAGAGAGGGGGAATCAAGAAAAGAAGAAGAAGAAGAAGAAGAAGAAGAAGAAGAAGTGGGTGTTGTTGGTGGTCCGAGAGATGAGGAGTCGTCGGCCGGAGAGTGAGATTCATCCGCATCTCTCTCCCCTCGTGCTTCACTTCCCACCCTTTCACGTCCCGCTCCAACCTAACAACCCTTCCGTGGATCTCATTTATATTATTTTTTTTCTTCTTGCTCCATCATCTCTCGTGACAAAGTAATAAAGTCTCGATCATCCTGCTGAAGTGTCTCCGTCCACGTCATAGCCATCGCCATCGCCAGCCTTCTTCCCCCTCGATCGCCCGACCCGCCATTACCAATCATTCTCCCTCCAAGTTCGTTCATATCAGAAGAGATGGGTCTCCCCGAGAACTCTGCGATGGAGGCTCCTCCCCAGCAAGAAATCGGCAGCAGCAGAAACCAAAATCAAAGAAACGGAAGGATCACCCCTGTGCAGGTTCACCTCCCTCCCTCTCCTTCAAGTTGCAGCATCATAAAGAACAAGATTAGAAGACAAGAAGAGAACCAGACTCTTTCTCTTATTCATTTCTAACCCCTTCTCTTTAATCTGCTTCCCTTTCTCAGGGTGAGAAAACGACTCCGCCGCTTACCAATCTACCCGATGAACGAGGGCAGCTACATCAAGGCCCCCAGCAACCGCGGGACAACCCAGTTCACCCCCCCCTCACCGCTTCCTCCCTCTTCCCCAAACCATTCTCGGAGAAGCTTCTTGCCCTCATCTTCTTACTTCACCTCTTCGCGTTCGCAATTCTCATCCTCTACCTCGCCATCGGCAGCACCTCCTCAGCCTCCCGCCACCGCCTACTCCGCCCTCTCATCTGGTACCGCCCCCTCCTCGCTTCCGTCCCCGTTTCTCTCGCCTTTTCCCTCGCCTACCTCCTCCTCACCCTCCGTCACCCCGCCCTCTCCCTCCAATACTCCTTCTGGATCAGTCCCACCCTTTCCCTCACCGCCGCCCTCCTCGTCCTCTGCACCTCCACCGCCGGCGGCAACTCCTTCGGTCCAGTTCTCCTCTTCCTCTCCGTCTTCCAATCCATCTACGCCTGCTGGGTCACCCCGCGCGTCCCCCACTCCTCGGACCTCCTCCTCCGCTCCCTCTCCGCCGTCCGCCCCAGGTGCAAGCCTGGCCTGCTGACGTGGACGGCATCCGTTTCCGTCATCTCCGGAGCCTGGTCGCTGTTCTGGGTCACCGGCCTCGTCGGTGCGATAGCGCGGCCGCTGGCCGCCGTCTACGCCCTCGCCCTCCTTGCCAACCTCTCGTGGACGGTGGGGGTGGCGCGCTGCCTCGTGCACCTGCCGGTGGCGCGCACGGCGGGAGAGTTTATTGCGCTTGGGGGGGAGATGAGGCCGCGCGCGGCCGTGGAGGGAGCGGTTCGGTCGCTGGGAAGCGCGTGCCTGTGCGCTCTGGTGGGGCCCGCGGTGGCCGCGCTCAGGCTCGTCGGGCGCGCCATCAGCAAGGTCGCCCGCGATGACGAGTTCTTGTTCTCCTGCGCCGGTTGCTACCGCGGCATCACCGACCACCTTCACTCCAGCGCCAACAACTGGGGATTGGTTCACGTGGTTCTCCACAACATCTCCTACCGTCCCGCGTCCCGCCGGGCCTGGGAGTCGCTGACCCGGACCCAGCTGACCGCCGTCGCCGACACGGACCTCACCGGACCGATGTGCTTCGCCGCCGGGGTAGCCGGTGGCGCGTTCTGCTTGATTGCCGTTGGCTCCTGGACCTTCGCTACGCACCGGAGCGTCGCCGCCTCCGTCTGCCTGTTTGCCTTCTTCATCGGCTACCTTATGGTGAGTCCGTCTAGCCTCGGCTCCATGACATCGACAATTCGACTGTCTGCTTGGTTTTTGCTTTCCTTTCAGGAGTTGACTTAGTGTTTGACTGCAGACACGGATCGCCATGGCCTGGCCGCAAGCTTGTGTGGGTACATACCATGTGATGTACGCCGAGAACCCGCAGAACTCGTTTTTCGACTCGACCATTAGCGACCGGGTTCGAGAGTTGCAGGCTGCCGACGCCTGAGCCCATGTCAAGATCACCTTTCTCATGCCCAACTCTGTGCTTGGTCTAGTCGAGCGTAGTCAAACTGAAGCTCATGCATACCATAGATTAGACTCCGTGAACGCGCAATTGCGCACGTCAAAACAAGACACTGCATCTTCAACGTCAGATATACAATTTTTTGGCCGGAAATTCTCTCCGGTGCCGGTAAAAAGGTTCTTGCATCTTATTGGTTTCTTGTACATATTTTGTCCTTGTCAAATCTTTTTCTTTCGTTGGACATGATCAGCCTGCGATCCGACCGTCATCCCCGTTAAAAGTAATGAGTAGGTGCGAAGCAACCTTTTCACAACACGTAATTGAGAGCAGTAATGGGGTTGATGCCTCTTGGTTGACCCTTTGTTAAATGAAGAAAGAAAGAAGAAATTTTGTCTAGAGGCCACCTCGTCGCCTACAAACTCAAAAAGGGGCGTCACATTTCTAAATTTTCTCATCTCTTTTTATGTTTTCCTTTCATTTTCGATTTAGAAAAGCGGAAGGAAAAAAAGTGGCATTCGTTGTCATCTTCTTGGGGCTTAATTTTAGCATGAAGAGGCTTGGCCTGGCAACCATGAGAATGAGAATGTGAGTAGCCATTTCAGAATTGTGGGCTTAAAAGGTGGGCAGAAGATGAAAAATTTAGGCGGAAGCCACACTCAGGGGTCAATGGGTTGGTTGGAGCTGTTAGTGTCCCCATGTCTGTTTCTTTTTGTGGGTGGTGCAGCAGTTCGTGTATCGATGCAAACAAGTTGCGTGTTGGAAAACCCCAAAGTTTGATGAAGTTCACACCGGCATTTCCGTGGTTTCCATTAGATAAATTAATTTATCAAGCTGGTTTGGAGGACGCCTTTATCAGGTTATCCTAATAGAGGAGGCTGGTGTCAGATTCTTGACCTTGTTTAATTTTGGAGGCTCAAATTCCAGACAGGAGACTGGAAGCAATTGGAGGTTAGCTTCTTCACATTATTTATTGGCACATTGTGCTCATTAACATTGTATGAATGCTTGAATTGTGCTAGCCCCACAAACTTAGCAACCATATCATGAATGATTCCAACCACTTTGATCGAAGATCCAATACGGTAAGCAGGTCAGCAACTTGGCTCTTAGTTTAAGATTGCAAACTAACCCCACCGAGTATGTTTCTTGAGAAAGGGCCCCAAATACCAATGATTTTTGAAAGGAATATGCCACAGAAATTCATAGAAACCCAGCATACGGTTGAACCACCCAAGTCAAATCAAATTGCTGGTGCAACTTTAGAGAGTAGAGAAATTACGGTCGACATGAGCGCAAGGTTGGAAATATCGCGAGAAAGCACATGCACCAATATTATACTGCAAAAGAAAAAGTCAAAGAGACAAAAAAAGAATGTAAATGGTGGATAAGGGAGCCCTGTATGCTTGGCTGGATTGAACAGGCTAAAGACCTTTTTAAGAGGGAAGGGGACAAATCAAGAGTTTGATGCTTGGAGTGGAACTGTTGGTGTAAACTGGCTAATCTGAAAAAGAAAAAGAGATGCCACACTTTTCATGCACTTTTTCTTCCTTTACATTCTAAACATATTAAGAACTATTAAAATTTCAGGTGAATTATAAATGATTTATCCTTAATTTTTTTTTTTTAAATTGCTCCATGTTCAGCAAACATAACGAAGAGACTCGAAATCACAGTATTGTTAAATAAAAAAGGATTCGCGTACTCTAAAGTTGCAAAAGCAGTGGCAACAGTCTTGAAAACAGGACAGTGAGGTGTGTGTGTATATTTAGATATGTTGAGCATTAAGGTACTGAAGTTTTGTCCGCAGTGCTCCACTTACCTTTCTTCTGCCAAAAGAATGCAAACTTCCGTTTTCATCTAGCTTTCACGGCTTCCCATGCCCCAACTTTTGCTTTTGGACGTCTAGTTTCCCTTTTTGAATTCCATGTGTTCTTGCACGTCGGCAACGAGGCTCAGGCAGAACCTATTTCAAATGTGTCATGCTGGCAACCGAAGTCCAAACTTTACAACATTCCTCCTGAAGGCATTGCATTTATACATCACAAAAAAGTTAATGTCGATTGTGTAAATGAAGCATAATTGTCACAG
This sequence comes from Nymphaea thermarum, assembly GCA_011799765.1. Lineage (NCBI taxonomy): Eukaryota > Viridiplantae > Streptophyta > Magnoliopsida > Nymphaeales > Nymphaeaceae > Nymphaea > Nymphaea thermarum. The sequence continues at coordinate 800,920 of JAANDH010000007.1, read as the reverse complement.
TATTTCTTCAAAGGGCAGTGCCATGAAAAATTCTTGAAGCCATCCTTCACGTAATAGTTACACCAAGCGTTGAGAGAGCAAATGAAGTTCACAAGGTTACTCAACAACGTCAGAGTGACATAAAATATTGAAAGGGCACACGTTACATGTATTTTACAAGGCTGTTCGACTTGATTAGAAAGAAACTGCTATGCTTTTTACAGACACTACTGACTACTGTTTCAGATTACATAATTATTATTTACATAATACTCATACATGATTAAATGACAATTATCTGCCAAAGACACACACAGCTTCCAGGTCTTCTAACAATCCAACATATCAAGATTTCATGCTCTTGCTTGAAACTTGAAAGCCTCGTCCTCCACATTCTGAACAAATGGTATTTCCAGTACCTCCACAGCCTATTTTAGGCACAGACAACGTTTGTTGGTAAAGAGAACTTTAAAGCATCATAGAGCAGCATTGAAATCCCAATTATACATATTGTTTCGTCATTGAACAATTCTACCCAAGTAATATACCAAAGTAGCAAAGGTTTTAAAGGTAACAAGATCACACTGTGACAAATAGGGTTGCTCTTCATTTGGCCAAAAACTAAACACAAAATGATAAAACACAGATTCATGGTAACGATTAGCTGCAAGATTGATGAAAAATCCTATGTATAATTAGACAGATTGAAAAAGAAAATAAAAGGTTTGCAGGCTAACTAATAAGAAAATTACAGCTAAGAAGAAGTCAAATATATCAAATGATAAGGAGGAAAAGAGAAAAAATGGACTAGACAGAAAAAAGATTCTGATTGTGAAGTTAGTATCTTTATTATCATCCAGTAACTTGTTTAGAAGCACGAGAACAGGAACACAAGAGTTTGTTTCCCTTGGCAGAATATGATCATCCTTTTGAGGTGCAGAAGCTCTCTCTCTCTCTCTCTCTCTCTCTCGCTACGTCCCACAAATGAAGACAAGAAAAAGGCTATCAGCAGATTACGTCAACTACAGTTCATTTCAGTGGTTCCTTATCAATCAGAAGAAGGTTAGGTGCTTACCCAGACACCGGACCTTCACAAGGATCCCCTGGCTCTCCAGAATAGAATCGATATACAAACCAGAACCAGAGCAGGTACTGCACAAAACAACACCTTTTGCTTCACAAAGAATGCAACCGGGTTTATTGCCAATTTCTTTTGCAGCCAAAGGTATACCACCTGGTTCCTCGATGGCATCCTCGGGAATAGGTTTGTCATAACAGAACAAAGATTCCAAAGATTCCAAACTGCATCTGCATTTTGGCGAACTTGAATCAACCTGCAACGGTTGTTAGAGGCCATGATGCTTAGCTTAATTTGAAAGAGTTTGCTATAAAATCAGGTAGAGGCAATGACAAATGCATCTCATCCATGTACGTCTAACCATTAATCACTTTGAACAATAGAAATCAAAATTGCCAACGCGATGAAAGCACTGTAAGCAATTTACATAGTCAAAATTCAGAAAATGTCATTCTCAGGCAGGAAAAATCGAGCAGTGATTTCACATAATTTTTTTACCTGAGAAAATCTCAGGCCAATGCTGCAAATGAGTCTATAAAGATACAACAGAAGTACACAACAATGTCAGTGCCATGTCCATACAACTTTGGAAAGGTTTAGTGTAATATCAATACAACTTTAACAATCTTATCTTAATGTAATGTCAATAACAACTGAACAACGTTATAGAGTTACCACTTACCACCATACATGGAGAAAGTGATAAATGGGGACTAATGCTGTTCAGGTGTGGACTCTGAATCAACACTCAAACTTGTCATTCTATATTCTAATCTTTCTCATCATGATGGTCAGATTTCACTCAGAGTTTGGGAACAGATCCATTAAGTGACCTATTTCAGAAACTAACCCAACGGTCTAATTTTCCCGATCCAATGAAAGGGGAAAAGGGCGATCATATGTTCAACAGAACATACTTGATATCCGCACTTCCAATCTCCAATTTCTTTCACAGATAAGCAAGCGCTAATAAACATCCCGGAGTACCAAAACAAGCAAGCAAGGACCAACAACCGATATGCCTAAATTCCCAAGGGAGGAGCCTCTATCAGTATCCCTAATTCCAGCTCCTCTAGCACGAAAAGCAAGGAGAAGTGACGGCCCTACTGACCTGATTCACATGAGAACGAGGGACAGATCCGTTTCGAGAGGCTGATCTGCATATTCCTCCCGACGACCCTCTCCCGTTGGCTCTCAAAGTGGAAGATTTCGGCTGAATCTGACAAATTGGTTCGAGGATAGGGCAAACAGAATGAGATGGAGATCGAATAGAAGAAATCCCGGCGGACACCTCCATTATTAGTGATCGATTCTTGACGGAAAAGCTCAGAACTCGAATCCCCACTTCTGCTTGTCTCTTTTCCCTTGCCGATGTCCTATCCCCCACTACTCAACGACGTCCATAGGGGGAGGCCCGTGCAAACAACGCCCTCACAAGGAGGCAGGCCAATCGGCTTTTCTGGGTTCCACGCTGCCAGCGAGTTGGATCACAGAGTTCGGACTTCAGGCTCAAAAAGGTTCTCATATTGACCAGAATTGTGAATCAAGGACTCCCTCTCCTCCCACCACCCTCGGCTTTCTCTGTCCCTGTCTCTGTCTCTGTCTCTCTCTCTCTCACACACACACACACACACACACACACACACACACAAAATAAAGATCGGTTTCCTGATCTAGCAGTGGAGCTACCTGCTTGATGAATCGGTTGTGAATCGGCGAAGAGAATGATTTACTTTTCTAAAAAGAAAAATTTGAAAATTATATAGAAACGCATTAGAAAGAAAAAAAATTAGAATATATACTAAAAAGTAGCCAAAAGTTTATCGCTCTTTTGAATTGATTTGCCACCGATCCAATTCAACTAGGCGTTTTAAAGCTGATCCTGACAATGATACTCTGACCGAATATGATCTCAGGATCCTCCAGATCAATTGAATTTAGCAGCAGTTCCAACCCCTTAATTGATGTCCAACCTTTTGAGTGGATTAAACAGCAAGGTGGATTTCAAGTGGTGAACGTTAGGTGTTTTAGGTCTCTTTGGGCTTACAGCATGAGGGTCAAAAACTTTTCCTGATTATGCTCTCAGAGTTTGCAAATTTTCTTTCCCATCATTTTCTCCTTCTCTTTATCTCTCTATCTCTGTTTTTTTTTTTGGCACCAGATTGGATGCTACGTAGAGCAAGTTTTGAACACAGAACAAAAATAAAACTGTACAAGAAACTGCGAATGTGCGATTTTAAATGAAATTGAAATATTTTCGTTTAGGAAAAATAGCGGAATTATTAGAATCGCCGAACGGTTGCTTTCTGCTGACCATGTTGGTCACGAGAATAATCTTCATATGAACGTCCACTTGAAGTGCTCACCCCCTCTCTTTCCCTCACCCCCACTTTCCCGTCTGTTAATCGAGATTGTTTGCCGTGCCCATGGCAGTAGCTTCAACTTCCACTTCTACAATCTTTCAATGCTCATGGTCGTCTCTTCTGCAGACATGTCCACATCTAATGCAAGAAGAAATTAACTTATGAGTTATGAACCTGCGCATCATGCCAAGCTCATGAACGTGTTGTGAAATCCATGAACAATCAATTAGAGGCCCTCAAATTATCACCAATAATCGCCACACGAACATTTCCCATCCTTGAAATGGTGGAACCTCTTTGCGTCCCGCACGATAATCTCTCTCTCCGCAATTCTTGTAATGTACTTTGTTGCGGTATGGCAATCTACACATACCCTCAAGTTCTTTATTATCCTAAGCACTTCCCCACTCGGTGTACTCAAAATCCCAAATGCTATTGCCAATCGTTCACTGTGCCCACATAGCAAATCCTCCTTTAATCCTCCCTCTTCAAAGTTCCCAAGCACGCAATTCATCTCTGCAACGTATCCCATCTTTCTCATTCTCTCCTCCAGGTCATTTAGTGTTCTATAAATTGCATCTGACCGAGGGTGAGAGCGATCAAAGACCGTGAAACGGTGAATTCTCTTACTAACCTCAATAGAACTCCAGCCTGGAGGTTTTGTGATTCCCCTCTCCTTCATCATCAGTCTCATCCTAACTACACCATCCCATTGCTTTGCAGCTGCATACACGTTTGACATCGAGACATACCAACCCGCATTCTCTGGTTCCAATCTTAAAAGCTCGTCGACAACTCTTTCTGCAATCTTCACATTCTTATGAATTCGACAAGCATTAAGAAGTCCCCCCCAGACTCCTGCATCAGGATTCACTGTCATGCTTTTTACAAGCTCTTCTGCTTCTTCCAATTTTCCTGCTCTACCAAGCATATCCACCATGCAACTGTAGTGCTCCAGACCAGGGCACAAACCATAACTCTCTGACATCAAGTTGAAGTACTGCCGTCCTTTCTCCACCATTCCACCATGGCTGAATCCTGTCAGTATGCCTACAAAGGTCACACCATCAGGCTTAAGACCCTCTCTCACCATGCGTAGGAACATTGATTCTGCCACTTCAGGAAGCCCGTGCAAAGCAAACCCAGAAATTATTGCAGTCCAGCAAACCAGATCCCTTTCAGACATCTCGTCGAAAACCTTTTGTGCGTCCACTATACTCCCACAGCGTACATACATATGTATAAGGGCAGCTGCAACATAAACATTAATTGGAACCTTCGCTCTGATACCATGTTGGTGAATCCATCTTCCCCGTTGAAGAGCACCAACATAAGCACAAGCCTGCAGCAGACTAACCATAGTTACTGCATCAATTTCAACGCCCTCTTTCAACATAACATCAAAAATCTCCATTGCCTTCTCGCACTGCTCGTTTATGGCATAACCACCTATCATGGCATTATATGAGGCCAAAACTTTCTGAGGCATTTTATCGAACAACTTTCGTGCATAAAAAACCTTGCCTGCTTTGGCATACATATCAACCAAGGCCGTGGCGACGAACGAATTGGAATCAAGATTCCGGCGAATTGCAAGGCTGTGAATCATATATCCATCCGAAACGGACTTCACAGCCGCACAAGCCGGCAAAACAAAGGTGAAAGTGAATTCGTTAGGATGCACTCCAGATTCCAACATGGATCGGAAGACATTAAGCGACTCTTGATGCAGTCCGCGTCTGGAATGATGTTTGATGATCTCGTTCCACAAAAAAATTGGTGGGTTCTTCATTTTATCGAAAATTCTCCTTGCATAGACGAGGTTCCCGCAAGTTAGATGCCTGTGGGCGAGTCTGGTAACGAGGAAGACGTCGTCTGAGAAATTGGTCTTCACGAATCTGGCGTGAAACTCTTTGACATGTCTGATAGAGAGGCATTTCTGGAGTTCGGAAGCAAATTCCTGGAATTTTGGTGATTGGGAGGCGTTAGAAGTCGATAATTTGAAGGGGTTGGAATTGGCGGGAGGCGGTGGCATCGTGACCTTGGACATATCTATGCAGTCGCAAAGATCTCCCGATCCAGGATTGGGCACAACGACTTGGCTTGAGACTTTGAACAGAAAGCTCAGTTGAATTTGTGACAGGAAAAAGTATTCCTCTTCCAAATATTGTGGGCCATCAAATGGCCAAAATAGAAAAATGGTGAACGAATAGATTTTTGTGAACTCTTGACTGAATCGACCAAGAGAGACGTGCGTCTGGGGCGGAGGAGGAATCCGGAACGATACTTCTCAAAAAATTGAGTTGTCTCGCTTCTGTGCTACTATGCTCTACAAATAAACCTTCAAGCTCCAGATTTTAAACTCTAACCACAACAATCTAATCTTTATGGTTCACAGTAAATCCACAAAATTTATACGCCTCGTAAAAATATTGAAAGGAAACTCGAAAATTTAAACCATAGTCTCACAATCCAATCCTCAAAAAATATAAAAAATCTCTAGAGTCTATTTCAAACATGTCCATCCATCACATTAAAGTATTGAACTTATAACTGACACAGATAATGGGCAAGGTGGCATCTCTATCAAAATGGGAGGATCGACCTAATGAATCAGGTTAGACGGTTGGGTTCAGGCACTGAGTACAAGAATAGGCCTGGCGAGGAGCCAAAGTGATCTACTACTCATTAAAATTTTTAGGCGTTTGTCTAAATCTGAACCGTATAGGTATGTTCTTCTTCCTCATGATTCAAAAAACATAAATGACTGCTGAATCAAATTATTCCTGAATGTGAGTACAAGTTTCATACTTGAAAAAGTAATTGTGCCAAGAACAAAAATGCAATTGAAAGAATGATTGGGACTTGTCGTCAGTCTTTGGGTCTAAACTCTAAAACTTGGCAGAAAAGCTGCACCGCAAAAATGATCGCGGACCTTACCAGTTGGGAAAATGACGAAAGTTATAAAAAGGCATATTGCACCAGCCGGGAATCGAACCCGGGTCTGTACCGTGGCAGGGTACTATTCTACCACTAGACCACTGGTGCCGCTGTTGGGTAGTCTGTTCTCAGAAATTGTGACATAGGCGTTTCAGTGTAACAATAGAAAAAATCTGCTCTACATTAACATGAGTCGATCAGGGACGAAGGATTGCTGACTAATCAGAAGGATATTTAAAATTAATATCAGAATGTTTCTGTTCTTTCCTCCACACCTTTCTTTCTTTCTTCTTCTCTTCTCTTTGTTTTTACTAAATCCACCTAATGACTCCCACATGCATACAGTATGCCGTATAGTGAGTTAAAACATCCAATATTAAATTTAGTACGAGAAAGACAGAAAAGTCTTTGCCACTTACCTACCGTAGATATTATATAATAATGGTCATAAGTTGCTTCCTCGGCAAGGATTCACTGCATTCTACATCACACGCGATTCGTGAAGTTCAAATAAAACTAAAGAAGTGAGTAAAATGCCACGATCATGGTGGGGGAGAATAGTCCTTTTTTCTTGGTAAAAAAGGAAAGTTGATGGGGTGGAACTGTTTTTATTTGCAAGCTAAAAGACTACAGAGTCGTACTGCTGGCAGCCTGGCCTTGTGCTTGGCGATTGAAGAGAGTCTCCGGAGTTTGGGAATCTTAGCTGCCCCAGTAGTTGACTGCCCCAACAGTGTTTTCCCCCAGAAAACTCCAAGTTCCACACCTTCCTGCAAGGAGATTGGTGTAATCAAAGGCATGTACCCGCCGCTCAACAGAAAGCGGCAACTTTACCAAGCATCCATCTGATCGTCAACCACCGTTCGCGATGCCAATCTCTTCACCAGAAAAAGTTGTTGCAGATGCAACATGATGACGCATGTCAGGTGACTCGCTAGCTGCAGAATGGCAATCTTCAAGATTGATTCAGACTGAAACTCACTTGCCTTGTGTACAACCATTCAATGCAGATCGTCCTTGGTGTTGGTCCTTTTGATGACCGTCACTCCGGGAAATTGTTCTCTCGAATTCACAAGAATTAATGTACATTGGGAAGAAGGAATGAAAGGAAGAAAGAAATCAAGAAAGGCCTGGATTAAACGCCTTCACTCATGGTCCTTACCATGATGAAGCCGAAGGACACCAAGTGCTTGGAAAAATCTTAAAGAGAGAAAGCACAGATAAATCGCCAAAAGCCCAATGCCTACAAACTTGTCCAACATCATCCCCCTTCCAGGCAACAAGACAAGTGCCCAAAGCAGGCCGCCGGCGAGGAACGCTAGCGTCACGTAGAGCGTAGGGTCTTGCGGCACAACAAATGAGTCCGGGTAGCTGGACCAGGCTCTGAGCACGAAGGGCACGCCCAGCCCTACCAACGTGTTGAACATGGGGCCGGCGTAGCAGCCAGACATGGCAGTCTGGGCGCCGGCCCGCCCGCCGTTGACCGCCAGTGCCACATTGGCAATGAGATCGCTGATCGAGTTCCCCCAGGCAAGGACCGTGAGCCCCAGAATGGTAGGGCTTATACCGATGATCTTCCCCAGCGCAACCAGCAGCGCCACCAACTCCTCGGCGATGATGTAGGTCCAAGCCATGCTCATGCAGAAACCACCAACCAGCCAAGGGAATACGAATCGCGCTGGTGGGTGCGAAACCTCGGTCAAGATCCAGGCGGCCAACCCCAGCACCAAGCCCACGCCGCACCCGATGCCGTAAACAGTCAGCCGCGCTTCCAAGCCCTTTGGGCCCCATATCGCCGCAAGGAACACCGGCGACAAGAACGCCGAGCATACCGCGAACAGTTTGGACCACCTTTCTTTACTTACCACGGGGATCGTAAGCCTTCTCGGCAGTGACAGGGGAATCAGAAGGGCTGCACCAATCTGAAGGGCTAGCGGCTTAGACCGCGAAAACCAGTTACGAACTCCCCCATCAGCGCTAGTGGTTGCCGGTGGATGCGTTTTGATCTCGTCATCGGCTGCTAAAAGTGGTGCCTTCAGACCACCGTTTTCCTCATCAAAAAGCAATATTGCCACCTCGCGTTTCCTGTGGAGATAATCGGACAAATAGACCACGGAAACATAGACGACGTAGATGGTGGTGAAACCTAGAGCGCTCCACAGGTTGATCCTTCCCACCACGAGAACCACCAGGAGGGAAGCGATTGTCACCAGGAAGAAGCAGGCGTCTCTAATGAAGCTCGACCGGTGGATAGATACGCCGCTCGAACTGACGGAGATTGCAACGATTCCGGCTACGCCGGAGGATACGACGAAGGCGCCGCCGAGCACGCTGTTGAGGCCGACTTCGCCTCCTCCGGCGCTAACGAAGGACGCAATGCTGGAGAAGACATCGGGTGCACCATTGCCGAGGGAGAGAAGAGTTACGCCTGCAATCGTTGGGGAGAGGCCTAACAAGGTGGCCAAGTCCTCCAGAGAAGTGCAGAAGTACTCCGACGCAGTGTTGCCCAACAGGTAGAACAGGATGAGAAGCCATGCGGCGAAGAGGATGTAGCCTAAGGTGGGGTGTTTGCCACAGTAACAGTAGAAGATTGCAAGGTAATCGATATAACCTTGGGAGTTGCAGCTCTTATGGGACTTGATGTAGGAGCAGCTGGTGGCATGGTCCTTGTGCTTGTGGATGGACGTGCAGGATTGGTCCTGGATGTCATCTGACGGTTGTGCTTGCTTGAGACTGAATTCGAGGGGAGGGGATGGGGAGAGAAGGGTTGCTAGGTAGAAGATAAAGAGACCGAGAAAGGAGACGTTCAATAAGATTTGGGTCTTCCTCCCATGGTAGATCGAGAAACGATTTGCCATACAGTGCTCCCCCTGCAAGAGAGAGAGAAGAGGGAGGGAGAGAGGTTGCAGGAGTGAAGCTTCTTAATTTATAGAGGGATGAGGGTCAAAACTCTGCCTTTAAAAGCATCTACTTATGTAATGATTTTCGGCTTGTTAAACATTATTGAACCTTTTGTTTATGCAAAGTGTTGGAAATCGGGGCAGATTGAATCTGCACTCTTTCACTCTCTGTGGAATATGTAGATCCATGTGCGCTCTGTAATCCAAAGGAAGTACTACCAAGTTGACGAGATCACATTATCTTATATACATCCCAATAGGCCATAGGCTGCAGCCTGAGGAGTCGGAGCTGACACGCCCCTTCTCATTCTTGAGCGAAACCAGAACCTTCCAAAACGCGATCCGGATAATACAATTACAAAGCAGTAAATACCAAAGGCTGTTCTGGCCCTGGATCAACAGCCCCCGTGCCATTTGGTAATACAACTTCAAGTAGAAGATTGATAAAGCAACAAGGCGTCCAGAGTCGGGGCTGCCTCGTGGCAGAGACGTATGGCGCAACAGTCCAATTGTGTCCCTTGCAAGCGAGGTGATGTCGGGGAATACGAAATTACTCCTGTTCATTCTCCTAAATAACTGCAAAAAGCTCTAAAGAAAAACGTTTTACTGGCACACTGTCGGCGTTTTAATCTCCCAAGCCAACTCACGGGTTCAAACTGGTGTCATAGAATGGAAAAAAAATGTATCAAACGGTGGCCGGCTCACTGATTCCGTGAATTTTCCCAGCCATGATTGCTTTCTTTCGAGTTGCCCACAAGTCCCCGTTGTCCGTGGACTTCATCAGCCTTTGGTTTCTCGGTCGGCATGAGACAAAGGAGTCTACAGTTGGTCCATGAGCACAAAATTGTTTTGTGAATCTGTTTCAATCTTTGAACAAATTTATGAAAACATTAATATGAACTTGCTTCAATCCGTGGAACAGATTCATGAAACAACAATTTTAATTGTCAAAAGGAAGGAGTTGGACGAGATAGACAATCCATGATGAATTTGAGCAAGGTTAAGTTCCACTGGAATCAAGCTTAATCGAACGATGCAGGAACCTTTTCCTTAGCAACAAAGGAGGAGTCATTAAGTTACTAGCTTGAATCGACGAGTTTGGCCATTTTGGTATCACTGAACCGCGCACTACCTTCAACACCATTGCAAAATACACTATGTCACAGAAAATGTATGCAATGCTTGTGACCAAGCGATCGTGATGGCCATGCATGCACGAGTGCAACAACAGGTAAGCACCTCCCGAAGGCGACAAAAACTGTCGCCAACTTTTTGTTTGTCTCCGTGTGGGGATTTAACATACGCCAAACTGATCTCAGAAACAGTGTGATCATGTCCACCGGAATATCTTTTCAAAGGGCTTTTTCCTGTAAATTTTGTGTATTACCCACCTTCAAAATACTCTTCCCATGTGTGCCTGCTTTCCTGAACTGCCTAACATCAGCCTAAACACTAGTCTTCGCACCAAAAGGAGGTGACTGGTTTGGACAAAACCTTTTCTGATCCCTTTTCAACTGAGGCTTAAGCCTCATCCTAGAAAACTGATAAGAGACCACAAAATGCGGACAAAGTTCCTAACTTTTTTCAAATTGATGGGTTAAAGGCCTGACGCTCAATGGACGCACGCTCTTCTAAGGACAGAGGCCAAGAATTTGGTAGAAGTAAGCTCTCCTGGACGTGCATGCAGTAACGACTGACAACCAATATGTCAAATGCATAAACGCATTTTAATCTTATTGTGTATATGAAGCATGAAAAGGGGCTCGTGCAGGATGGCATGCCTTGGCACTGTCATGCAACCTCAGTATGATGTGGCCTTCTTTAACACCTTTCCCTGGTCAGTTCAATACCGGCTGAGGCGTGACTGCCTGGTGGGGGTGGCTGGAATAGCTAGCTAGGTTTCCTCCCCATTCACTGCTGAACAGTTCTCTTCATAGTAACATTATATACCGCGATCGAACAAAAACACAGCATGGCGATTCAGCTGAGGGAAGAGGACGAAGATTGAAAACTGAAGGGAGACGCATGTGCAGAAACCGACAACATTGAGCTCATGTAGAGTTAAGACGTCATAAGAAAGGGTCCACAGTATCTGGTCCCTCGTTAATTTGCAAACCCAAAAAAGCAGTTCTTATCAAGTGAGTAAGTCATGTCGTAAAAGTTGTCAACATCTTTTCGCCCAACAGGTCTAAAGAAGGAACTTCCCAGCCCTTACTTGTTTCTCCATGTTCGTGTAAATTCACGTGCGCGCACATATACATACACATAAACACATGCACACAATTAAACTTGCATGAGGGATTTCCTTATTATGACAGGCGATTCGCCCATAGACTGCAAGTGACTAGACTGCAAGTGACTAATGCTGTCCGCTAATACAAGGGCTGCAAAGCCACTATTCAAACGCAAGATTATGTTGCAATAAATGGCAAGTGGCCACCAATTTGCTTCATTCGCACCGCATTTGAACAGTCAAGATTCTACTTCACCGCAGATTGACCACTTGGGTGCGCGAAGAGCGACCAGAGAACTGAATAGAAGTGAATAATGAATGATGGCTTTGCATAAACAAAACAGATAAGCTCACGGTTAAGACTAGTGTCCTCGAAATTGGCCTGATCTGACCCTTTAAATAAAAAAGGCGGCAATCCATTTAGATTCTATGTCCCACCACCACGTCGCTTTTAACTTTTAAAGTTCTAAGCAAGTTCTTTCAAACTTTTCAAAAAAATTTATCAATTCACGGCCGACTTGGCTGAATTACAGAATAGGCTGATTCCAAAAGCGTTTCTGGTAACATCGGTAAAAGTTAAATCCTGAAACTTTCACCGCAAGCTAGAGAAATTATGGATAGTTTGTCATCTTAAGAGAACCAGCCCTGATGAGGTTGGCATGGCAAATTCACAAAGAAAATCGCATACTTGAAAGCAACAGATAATCAAACATGAAAGACACGTCCAATAGTAAGAATACCATCAATGGACAAATTTTCACCACGAGAAGGAAATATCAAGCTGGTTCGCACGTCCAAAGCTTCTCGTCCGATCATATCTTTCAGCAGTTACGGATGGCACATTCAGTAAGGCACCAACCCAATCTGCAAAACCTGCGTCATTGTATTTGTCATGATCAATGATGATGAACACTAAACCACAACGCTCCGGTGTCCATCACTCCTTACTAGAAAGCAACCAGTAGCAGAGATGCTCAGGAGCAAAGAACAAACACGATTACCAAATTAGTGTTCTCCAATAAGGGGAACAGAAAAGCATTTTCAGATTCATACCCACTGTTATACTAAAGATCTTTCCTTGAGTTCAGAGGCTAGCTACAAGGTTGAAGAGTCTATATTACAGAAACAGACTAAAGGTGAAGCAGACCACCTTGCGTTCTATGACGCTGACCATGACCAAAACCTCGGACCTGACAGCCATGCAAACACGTCCATTTTACGCACATCCATGTTGAACCCCACGTGCACAACCAACCCTCACTTTCTCATCAGAAAACTATGCAGTGGTTGACCCAGACATGAACCACATATATGAGCACTGACCAAGGAATTCAAAACAGATCATATTCGAAAACTTGGAAGAGGAAAGGAAACCCAAATACTGGCTTGCAAAATCCAGAGAAAATGAATCTGGACAATTAGAAACACAATCCATCCAGCATTCAGATAATAATCCTGCACATAAACACATTCTCCTCCTCATTCTCATGCAACGGGCTCTCCAATTATGATCCTGCAAAACCCCAAGTTTCCATCATTGGCTTTTATAAAATAAACCATACACCTGAAATCATAAGATAGGTCTAAATGGTCTCACAGCCAGAGGCCCAGAATACTCTCCTAACTTTAACAGGACACCATGGACCAATATATATTGCAGAATCTTCCAAGTTCCAAACAAACGAGGTCCATGCCATTAGACATAATTCTGTTATAAATATTACACCCTACTTTTCTATTGGCTTATTGCCTCACCTAAATCTGCCATGCTCTCAAGCTTTGCAATAGCTTCAAGGAGGGATTTTTCATGCTCCTGTACACAAAGTCAAGTTCACTTGGATGTCAATTTCTGGTAACATTAGATCCTCAAAGAAGGGGAAGCAAAAAGCTCTACTAAAAGGAAATGCTGACGAGTATAGTAGGAAGAGGGTATTACTTTGAGAATCAACTTGGCCTTCTCCAGCAAAGCAGGATTAGGGTTTTCCACTCCACATACCCTCTCAACCTGTCCAACATAATTCCACTCACAAGAAAAAGAAACTGAGTAATGCTCAACCAAGTCAAATGAACAATCTAGCACAAGCAAATGCACAAAACGGGGAGAAAGATAGAATCCCCTCTTGGGCCTGAGATGGGAAAGTAAATCCTTGAAAGGAAATACTCCAATTTGAATGAACAATCTTCCAGAGAATTCAAGTATTAATGTATACTCCGCACAACAAATCAATAACAATTAAGAAATAAAAACAGAAAACAAGAACTTTAATGGCTTGTCCTCTACATGAGGTAATCAATTTAAAATTTTAAATAATGAATGTGAAATGTTTGTCACTGGGCGCTAACTTGCGCTGTGCTATTGGAAAATACGAAAGAAATATAGAGAAAACATAGATGCTGGACTCTAACACTGTCTAAATGCTTGTGTTCTCGTTTATTTGCCCCTTCATCAGCTAACTTCTCCATACACTTCTTTTCTCATGAGAGATCCCCATAAATATCATATAATGAGAGAACCATCGCATACTCGGCTCAGCAACTACTCTACAAGTTGAGCATCTTGTCAGGACCTGAAAAACTGAAATCCATCTGACAGCATGCTGAATCCTTAATCAATAGGTGAAAAATAGTCAACCTTTGAGAGCAGACTTCTGCTGGAACATTTTTTTTGGCTTCTATATCATGAATGGTTGACACGTTAGGGTCTAAGAATTTGTGAGCCTCTTGTCTATGACCAAAAACACAGCTAACAACTGTCTTGGTCAAGCAGCCAAGAATGGTCAAGTCAGTTGACCTGTGCCAGAGGAATGAGAAGCCAATACACGATAAAGAATTTCATGCAATTCCTGGAAGTGATCCACTTGATAAAGTAATCGAACAAGAAACTTTGTTGCTTCAAGATAAAAGCAATGCCCAGGGTATCTAGACAATAGCCAAGTGCAGTGTTAATCTATGTTGAAACAATCTTGAAGCGTACTTGGACAACCCATTATTCAATTTCCAACCTATTGTGATTAGAGAAAGCAATAATCATACTATAGTCAGGTACATGAACTGCTGCAAGAGACCAGTGCCCATGCTGACAAATGACAATGCTTCATCAAGTTACTTCTGACAAATTCAATCCCAGTAACTTTCAGTTAAGCAGATGTTATGGCAACCTGTAAATCCGTATATTTTAGTTAAACTATGAGTGGTTTCATCTAAACCAGAGCATTAAAGCAATAAAATATTGAAAAGTAGACTTTCATTTTTAGGAAACATATATTATGTGTTTTCTGCAATGTTGTAAAAGGCGTATTGTAATGTGTATCGGCCAGGCCGACCTATACACTGCACCGTAGCGTATCAAAAACATAGCGTAGCGTATCATAAATTAATTTTTAATTCATAATTTAAAAAAAATAGAAAAATAGAGAAAAAAATCGTAAAATCAGGAAAAGCAAAGAAAGTTTAAAAAAAAAAAGTGTTCTATATAAAAAAAAAACTCATCACATCATTCATAAGCCATAATATATTAACAACACATATAGAAATTAGAAATAAAAAATTCATGCCTCATGGTAACATAATAAGCGTCAATCACAACTTTAATGTTTAAATTTTAAAGTGTTCTAAATTACATTACAAGATCACAACATATAATATATCATGACTATCATCACTCAAGGTCTCATTGTCCCCATGGGGCCATGAGTAAACCTTCTTTTCCACCAGCGAGTTCTCCCCTAAGTCAATGATTTATCACATAAATGGGCAATTTTTGTAGAAAAACTAGTAAAACTTTCCTCTCTCACAACTTTTAGACATGTTTAGAAAGATGAAGCGAGAGGTTCTTTTGTATTTATCCCTATATCGTACGATACAAAGGTGTATCGACCGTATCATACGATATGAACCCGTATCGCATGATACGGACGATACGCCTACGATACACCAGTGTGTTATGTACCGTAGGCATAGGCATATTGTATCAGTTTTTGAAACTTATACGAAACGTATCGTGCGATACAAATAACATTGGTTTTATGTAACTATGTAGCATAGTTTTGCCAGAGAAATCCATTAGTTGCAAACTTGCCCTTCATCGTTGGACGCATAGTCGCATATATTTCCACACAACATCATATTACTTTTAGAATGCCAAAAAATCATAATGTCAGTTAACCATATATTCATTGACTCCCAGCATTTTTAGACAATGAAACCATCTTATTAAGTTCTTACCACACTAGAAAAGTTATATGTTTCCTAGCCTTCCATTTGATTGGTGCATTTAAGGAGAGCTCGAATTCTTAAATTCATAGTGAACCACGAGTATGGAGGAGTCAACTTATATAAAGACTGCTAATATTTCAATGTTGTATGAAAACTATCCATTGCAATACATAACACAAGTACTTATTTTTAAACAAAATTCACCTCAAGTTTTGCAGTTAGAAATCAATCAGGCATAAAAGTCATGGTTATTGGATTAATTCTTCAAAAATTAACCGTTACAATAAATAATAGAAGCACTTTTCAGAAACAATTTCACCTGAAGATGTGTCAAGAATATCATCCAGGTAGGAAAGTCATGCCTACTGGATCAATTCTAATTTGATACACTGAATTCAGTCATAAATAACCAAATAAGTGCACAAGGATTTCAATACCAAAAGGAAGGGCAGAAGTCATCGAACTAGATGGCCATGCAATCACCTCACCTCATGAATGATCACATGTGTTTCACGAATCTCAATCCTGTCTGCTACCTTCTTCAAACCATCACCCATCGAAGGGGCGTAATGTTTGCCAGGATGTACTTTAAGTGAACCCCTTCCTTTGCCTGTAACAGCCACCTCTCTGGTGTGCCCCATGGATTTTACAGATTGTCCAACATTTCCTTCATTGACAAGTGCACCTTCACTCCATTGTTTGTCTCTTAAATGTGCCTTATCATAGTAAGCAACCATAAAATACATGAACGAGTCAAAGGCACAAAGGTTGAAGACACATACATGGAGATTACACAAAAAATTGCAATCAGTGAAAGGAAGTGCAATACACAAACATATTTGAGTTGATAATATACTGAGGCTCCAAGCAGCAACAGTAGCGTATAAACTATAAACGACAGGACATTGTAACAAGCTACAAATAATGCAGCATCAAAAATATCTTCACTGTTATGGTGAACATACACTATACAGTAAGGAGTCATTTTTACCGGTTGTAAGCTTGCAGAAGGTTGTAAATGAGATATATAATTTGGAGAAGCTGATGGAAGCATGGATGAGGATTGAACGCGAGGTAAACAGTTTGGAGATGCTGTGAAATGGGTCATCTTCAGTTTCTTGTGAGCATTCACAAGTGTTGGGCCAGGCACCAAACCAGATGCATAAGTGGCATTTGGCAACAGCTCATGTGAGCCTTTAGTTCCTTTTCTCCACTCCCTGATTTGAGATATTGGAAAAAACATATGAACTTAGGCATATGCATGTATATATACAGGAGAGAGTCAATAATCTGAAACCTTATGTGCCGGACCAAGTCATCGGAGTCAACTGTTGCTAAGCTTTCTATATGCTCAACCTCTGAGACCTTAAGCTCATGTCTCAGCTGAGATATGAGCTTCTCTTTCCCCTGAAAAGCATAATTTTGGCATTCAATTTCATGTCCAAGAACATGGATCGAAAACAAACTCAAAGGAAAAAGGCTTAAGCAGCAGAGTTGCTCAAGCTGGACAGCATAAGCCAAAAGGTATGAAACTTTTATTACACCATAAAAAAATTTAATAATGTGCATACTATATTAAGGTTTGTACCCAAGAAAGATCATCCGATTGAGCAATAAAAGCTTTTAAAACAGCATTATATGCCTCCATTTCTAAGCTATGGATTTGTTCTTCCATATCAGGTGAAGCACCTCCACGAGGCATTGATGCTGCTGGGACTCTCATATTCTCAGTCATCCGCATAATTCCCCTACTAAATCTGTTGACCTTTTGCACAGGGAGATCATCATCTGTACCTGTTGTGAAACAAAAAGGGCTTAAGTGGTCAAGTGATTCCCATCATCAGTAACAATTTCCTTTACCGCAATACATTATATATTGGTAGGAAAAATCACTAGCCCATGTGACAGGAAAATTATCAAAAACAAAATAACGAAGACCACAAGTTCAAGAGAGAAACACGAGAGGATGAAAAAGAGTGAGACTGAGACTAAACCCATAGATATAAAAAAAACATACAAAATCCTAATGATTTTCCCCATCCGGCATTGCTGATAGAGATGCCTTGGCTCTTTGTTGAATCAAGAAGAATAGTTACACAGCAACAAAAGATCCACGTAGGACACCCCAAAAAACATAAGTTAAAATAATCAAGTTTTTTGTCATCCAATATTTTTCCAGTGGAAAGTAGTCCAGTCATGGCTCATGATAGATCATAAATAAAGGTCTCCAAAGCTCCAAATCACTGAACAGGGAGGTACATGCTGTTTAAGCATACACGTCAGACATGGAACAACCGGAAAATTAAAGTCAAATCTATTACGCCAGTCCCTGTTGTCTGTTGCAGATACACACACTAGGACGGTAAAAAGGAAGGACCAATCTAACAATTTATCGAAATCTAAAGAAAGGAATGAACAAGTTACAAGAGCAATCAAACAGGAGAATGCTTCAACAAGAATGCCATGTTCAATATTTCACCAGAACAAACTAAATTCAAGTGTTTTTACACATATTTTCTTTAAAACATCGACAATTTCCAGAATGAATTCTTCTCCAACGATAACAAAATTCAAGAAGCTTCCGATAAGTGGGAGAAAAAAAGACTGGAAATTGACAACCATCATAAGCAAACAGAAAAGCGATAATAGAAATCCACACTAAAACATAAGCACAAAAAAAGCTACTCTAATTAGAAGCAGACTCCCTTCTCCCCATCCAACACAAACAACTACGCCGGAGGTAGAATAATAAACAACTCATTTGAATCTCGACCACTTTAAAGTCAACGTCACAACTCCAAACCGAACCACAAGGAGCGAAACGCCTCGATGTCCATCTTTTTCGAACAGGCTTATAACCAAAGAGTTAGAACAAACTCGCCGGCGGCACCGTCAAAGTTAAAATGAAACCCTACGTCACACTAGAACAAAAAAGACCGGAATTCCTATACCTGGAAAGAACCATTTCACTCCGCATCTCAAAACAGACGACCCAAGAAACCTACGAGCTTAATTAACGTCGTTCTCGCCCAAAAATTGGCCACTAAAATATCAAAGAAGAAACAGCATTGAAAACACATGAACACCTGCGGACTAGCACCGCAAGAGCTTCCGCAGACGTAAGTCATAACATCAAAAGCGAACAACATGAAATTTGCCAGAGAGAGAGAGAGAGAGAGAGAGACCACTGCTATCGGGTTTTCCATATTCCATCAGCGAGGGCGGGGTCAACCAACCATAGATGGAGGAACGGCAGAGAGACGGAGGGACGTGAACGGCTACAGCTGAGCCGCCGTTGGCCGGAAAGCGTAGAGGGCAGGCGAGGGGTTTCCGGCGAGCCGCCGGTATCCGCGCGTGCGTCGGAATGGCAAAAATGGAAAACGGGTCGCCAAAATGGGAGGGATTTGGAAGGAGCGGTATGGGTCAATCCGGTTTCCCGGTAGATCCTTATCATAACGCCCTCAACCTGCTTCGAAATTACCGAAGCCTTGCCACCCAAAAAGGATGCACGAGGGTAGCTAAATGACCAAAAAGGACCACAATCTCTGGGTACGGCAAGTTCTTTCCACACGTAATTACTAATTTCGCCTCTAAACATAGGGGCGCTGCTGTCATTCAGGAAACCACTTCCGCTTGTAAGGTTGGACTAAAAGATATTGTATTGGGCATTCTGGGAACTGCGGCAAGTAATGGTTACGGGGATAAAGAGGGAAACAGCTTCGTTAATCAGTTTCCGCTTAATTTTCCCGCGAATTTATTTGCGAAGGAAATGAACAATAATGCCCCTAGCTTTTCAAAGTAAATAACACCTTCTCCCCTTCCCCCTTTTTCTTTCTCATTGATGAGCGCCAAACTCAGGCCGCTGGCTCTTGAGTTGTGGCCATGGAAAAAAACAATAACTAATCTATCGTATACTTTTTGTTAGATGTAAGATGATATATATAAATGCGCTTGAATATCAGTTCATATTAAATAGAAAAAAGAAAAAACTTGTTTGTTCAGGCCCAGGACTATTCCAAACGAACAAAAAACACTAAATATTTTTTTAAGACATTTGAGAAGAAGAATACTGTCTTCTAAGAATTCATATTTCGACGGCAGTCCTTGTATTTGTCAAATCCAAAAACAGTATTCACAATCACAGTATGCTTCATAAAGCAAATATATATGATGAAAATCTTGTCATTTTATGTACCAAACACTCTCTTATTTAAGCAAAATCATTTCAAGAACATTATAATCATCTGTTCTGGGCTCATGCTCCAAGTATGGCCAAAAATGCTGTATAGTAAATAAAAACTATTCGTAGAAAATACTTTAACAAAAGTAAAATTAGAAACGGAAAAGAGAGAGGGAGTAACTGCCCACTAAATCGAGCTTGCCTGCCTGTCGTGCATGTTCACGCTGACGTGACTTCGCCAGATCTTATTCTTAACGAGTAAATAAAGTTGGTAACAGATTGCCCCGAAAATCTCCTGAAAAGGACCGAGAGACGAAGGATGCAAGAGAGAAAGAGCATCAAATAAGAGACCGGACGCACCAATTAAGAAGAAAGAGAAGACGAAGAAGGAAAGAAATAAGTTTTTATAAGTTTTTTCCTCTTTTCCTCTTGATTTTGCCGCTCCAAGTTGATCATCGGCAAGCAAGGACATCTAACGTTGCCATAGAAATCAGCATTTCCGATTCTGCGTAGTTGCACAGAGGCGGTTTCTTTCTGTCATTCCGGTGCTCCTTGCTCAGAGAGAGAGCGAGAGAAAAGAAGAGTCATGCAATCCTTGCTCAGATCAATTTGAGTTGTTACCAGAAACGGTTTCCAATTGTAGATCCGGGGTCATAAAAACGACGGTTTCTCGAACGACTGCCTTTCCGGCGAGTTGGAATTCTGACCTCATCCTTCAGAGAACTGGCCTCGAATCATTAGAAACGCCGTCTTCTAACGTTGGTAGTCCTCCAAAAGGTATCCGGTGAAATTCGCCCCGCGGCTCCGGCTTGCTTTTGCTTGGTCTTACTCGATCATAAACCCGCAACTGTTCAACTGTCGTTCATCCGAGATAGGAAACAAGCTACGTAATACAAAGCAGCCAGCCGTCTCTCACCTCATCCTTTTTCAGTACGCCGTGAATCTATAGGAAGATTACGTTCCAGTTGACAGCCTTCCAGAGGGCCACTTCCCTGCCATCCAGTCGGTTCTCCGTTCACACCCTTCCCGGAAAATGCTGGTCTCTCGGTTTCTGACGTGCTTCTGTTGGCTATTTTCCTTGAGCGTCTGCGTAAAGGGGTTGGGAATCAATTGGGGGACTCAGGCGACTCATCGGCTGCCGCCAACAGTCGTGGGGCAGCTGCTGAAGGACAATGGCGTCACGAAGGTAAAGCTGTTCGACGCAGAAGAGTCGGTGATGAGCGGACTGGCGGGGACGGGGATCGAAGTGATGGTGGCGATCCCGAACAAGATGCTCGCGGCCATCGCCGGCGACCCCGACGCGGCAAAGCAATGGGTACGGCGCAACGTCACGCGCTACAACTTCAACGGTGGCGTCAACATCAAGTGAGTTCTTCCTTCTCTCCAAACATTTTCCGACGAAAGAGTAGAGACTCCGGCACGGGCTCATGAATTTAAACAACACAACGCAGAATTAGTTAGATACCAAGCATGTTCTCTTGCTTTACAAATAAGCACTATAAAAACAAGCAGCAAAAACACATTTTAGATCAATCCGTAATATGTTTGAACTTTGAATACCAAATTTAACGAAGACAACCTCACGAAAAAAATCGAGCAATAAAATTACTGATTGAAACTTGATTCAAGTACTTCTACCTGTCATCCTTCATCTTTTCTTATGCCTAACTGACCACCATTGTAATAACTTCATGATGAAGCCTTTGAGAACACTTCCATGGTAACCTTGACAAACCAATTCTTCTACTGAACAATGTACTCGCCTCAATTTTTCCTTGGTGTTCTTTTGCAAAGGTTTAGCGGTCATATCGTTAATCAAACAGCTAAAAAAGGGATAGAAATGACCAAATCCAATGGAAAGGATGCTGTTTTTGAATTTGAAAAAAAAAATTAAAAAGTTTAAACTTCAATGGAACCGACAGAAAATAATTAAAACACACATTTAAGACTTCAAAAGGTTTATGAAGCATTAATAACAATAGAGAAATGATTATTTATAAGGTCCACTTAATTGCAAAGGAATACTTAAGTCACTATGAAATAATAAGCAAACTAAATAGCTTGCAATTTTTTAACAATCCAAGCTGAGTCCGTCTTCCACACATTGAATTACCTCATTCAACTAATTTGTGTCAAATAGGCCCACTCAGACAAATTTGTATCGGTTTAGCAACTATGGGTACTAACTAGCATCTGCCTTTACGAACCAAAAAAAGACGGAAAAATGCTGTAGTTCTCAAACAATTAATCTCCAACATAGCAATCGAAGCGTTTCATCGTCCAACATATAAAAGGGTCCTCTTTCGGTTGCGTTTTATGCAATCTAATTAGCAGTTCAGCTTCAAAGATTTTCCTTTCTATCAGGCAATTCAATTCTGCAACTTCTGTTTTCCCAGATACGTCGCAGTGGGGAATGAACCCTTTCTTAAGTCTTACAATGGCACCTTCGACAACGTCACCCTCCCCGCCCTTTCAAACATCCAAGCTGCGTTAAATGATGCAGGTCTCGGAGAGCAGATCAAGGCCACTGTGCCTCTTAATGCTGACGTCTATGACTCTGAATTCCCTTCTGCAGGAAAATTTCGTCCAGACATCAGCAGTAAAATGGTAAACGTTAACGAACATACTGTTTTCATGTTTTCGCCACAGAAAAATCTTTCAGCTTTCTCTAGTTATTGCGGCCAACCATCTTGTCGCTTCCTGTTTGCATGGATCGCTTGAATTTTAATGCAAAGATTGGGTTTCAACAGACAGAAATGGTTCAGTTTCTCAACAACAGCGGCGCGCCGTTCACCGTCAACATCTACCCATATCTCAGTTTGTATGATAATGAAAATTTCCCCACTGACTATGCCTTCTTCGATGGGACCAACACTCCACTCACCGACCCAGCCAGTGGAGTTGCTTACACCAACGTCTTTGACGCCAACTTTGATACATTGGTCTCGGCTCTGAAGGACGCTGGTGTGCCCAATCTGCCCATAATTGTGGGCGAGGTGGGCTGGCCTACCGATGGAGAAAAGAGCGCCACTGTGGCCAATGCCAAGAGGTTCTATGACGGCCTGCTCAAGAAGTTGGCTCAGAATGTGGGCACCCCTTTAAGACCGGGATACATCGAAGTTTTTTTGTTTGGCTTGATTGATGAAGACGCCAAGAGCATAGCACCAGGCAATTTCGAGCGCCATTGGGGAATCTTTACCTTCGACGGCCAGCCAAAGTTCGCCATGGACCTCATTAATGGCACGGACACGAACAAATCGCTCGTCCCAGCGACGAACGTGGAGTACCTGCCGCAACAATGGTGCGTTCTTCGTCAGGATGCCGACAATCTCACGGCAGTAGCTGATAATGTGAACTACGCCTGTCAATACTCTGACTGCACTGCACTCTCGTATGGCTCGTCCTGCAGCAACTTGGATGTTCGATCGAATGCTTCATATGCTTTCAACATGTATTACCAGGTGCAGTCCCAGGTCGCTGGCAGTTGTGATTTTCAGGGCCTTGCGACGGTGACCACCCAGAATGCTTCGCAGGATGGTTGCATTTTTCCGATTCAGATACAGGCTTCCTCCGCTAATCGGATGACAACCCCGTCTCTATTCATGGTAGTTGCAGTGGCAATTTTTTTGGCTCTGTAATGTCTCCCTTTAGTTAACTGGATTTACTGTAGGATATTATTGTGATTTATATTCGAACTCCCTCCCTCTTTCTTTTTGCTAGCAAAGTGCTTCCCTTCTGATCATATATTTTTTACAACCTAAAT
Organism: Nymphaea thermarum; assembly: GCA_011799765.1. Classification (NCBI taxonomy): domain Eukaryota; kingdom Viridiplantae; phylum Streptophyta; class Magnoliopsida; order Nymphaeales; family Nymphaeaceae; genus Nymphaea; species Nymphaea thermarum. The sequence goes on along the minus strand of JAANDH010000007.1, from coordinate 777,272 downwards.
GAGTTTTGACTGCGGAGTGCTGAAAGGGGTTGAAAAACGTCTTGTTCTGGAGAAACTGAGACGCATTTCTTTGGACGCAGGGAGACCTTAAGTAAAGCTGCGACAAAGTTTTTTATCAACTATTAGGAGCCATTTATGCTAATGTAACATTTTTCAAATACGTATTCCTTCTACACCCTTGGACGGCATATTAGAAACATTGGACGTTCATATGCAGATAAAAATACTACTTCCCAGAATCAATCCTGCTCTTCGGATGACGAACATAGAAACAAACCAATAAAGGGCACTAATAGTTACAGTGCTTAGAGTATGGATTGGAATTCCTCATCAGATATATTTTATGTTTAAAAAAGCTAAATATTCAGCCCTGCTTACTTGCTAATCAAGGAAGGATTAAAGTAAAATCTCGATGAATGCGTTGCTAGTATTGATGGCAGAAGACGCTCATATTCGTGAAATTGAAAATGAATTATAAGAAAAAGATAAAAGCAAAAAAAAAAGACATGAATTGCTAACAGAGTTCAAGACATGAGCGAAGCAGTAAAGCAAAAAAAAGGGGGGGCCTTGCAACCCCATGTCATAGCAAATCTTGTCCACAAAAAAACAGAATGGGCGCTAAGTCTATCTCAATTTCTAGACAATAAGCTGAAGTCTTTCATAGGCAGCAGGACATCTGATCTCTGAGCATAATTCCGTACATGGAAGGTCAATGTCTACACCTCGATCTGCTCCCTCAACCGACGAATGGTACTCCTAACGGTAACGGCACTCGCAGTGCTTCAAACAATAAACAGAAGAAAGTTAACAAACAACTAGTCATGAACCAAAGAAGGCTAAAACACAAGTACTCCTATAAAAAATCAAAGAAGTGTCTAATTAATGCACTAGACTTTCTGTAGCGACTAGTGAGCGCAAGAAAAACTTTTTTTTTTTGTGAAAATACCTTCAAACTCGAAAGGTATGGAAATGGAGTCCACAAAACGAAAACTTGATAGTTTACCAAAAAAATGTAACTCACTTTAATGTGTAGGCACCTCCAGCTTTCACTTTGCCACAGTCCTTGCATCCCCAGATGCCCACTGCTTTCCTCTTCACTGCAAACTGCATAATATCCAAAATTGCAAACATATTACTCGATGGACTAATCTTCCGTAATGAAAAGATGTACTCAAACCGACAGAAACCTCGAACCAACAAAATGTCTTATTGTAGCTCTTACCTTGCCACAGAAATCACAGAAGTACTTGGCGTGCTGACTCACTTCCATTTTTTTTATCTGCTTACGCAGACTGGCACCATATCTTGTGCCTGAAATCAGCAGTGACAAGTGAAGAAAAGAACTTTAGAAACCCAAGACGAACTGACCATTGACAAAAAGTTTGAGATGCCGTAAGGATATTAATTTGAAATAGGAAGGACAGCTCAAAGTCCATTGGGGTGCAAATGGACACAAGACGTAATCAAAGCCACTAATATCTAGTGAAGATTTATGTAGAAATTTTTAATCTTGAAACAGCAATGCTTACCATATTTGCCAACAATTCCAACCTTCTTTGTACGCTTTGTCTACAAATCAGTAGTTGTAAGTTAGTATAACACCATGAATACATGCATATAACATAGGCACATGCAATCAATGGAAAAGGACAATCTACCGTGATCACAAACCAATCAGTCAATCTTGACTTGGTGACTTGAAAGGATGATTTGATAATTCAAACAAACAACAGTAATCAACTGTGGACATACATGAACATGCTCATACAAGTTAACATATACCACATGGAAAAAGACAGCCTACATTATTTATGATAAATTGCAAGAGAAGAGACAGAACAAATACAAATGGCTAGCATCATGGCCTTCTGAATCTGGCAAGAGACATGAAATGGCAAGAAAGATGCAAAGGCATTCTAGTATAGAGGCTGGACCGCCAGATTCACAAACTTAGCATTCAGCTAATCGCCAGGGAAAAATCTATAAATAATACACCAAGCCACAGGAAGACCTGCTAAGCCTGAGGCCAATGCCGTGTAATGCCAACAACTTGTGGCGGGACAAGTCCCATACAGAAAAGAAAATGTACAACAATATATGTCTATCAGAAAAAAAAATATTCAAAGTCTCAAACATACCTTCTTGGACAAAAATACACAAGGTCCTCCGTCACAAATACTAAGACATTAGGAAAACCGTCCATAGAATGATTGTTGTACTATAAAGAACTTCCTATGCACCTAGAATGTTCTTATTTCATACATAATCGTCCCAAAGAAGTCACCAACAAATAATTGAGTTGCAGTAGCATCATGTTCAATAGTACCTACTCTGACAACAGGATTTTAATAATTTAGCTTATTGTTATTCTTGAATGCAGCATATCCTATAGATCTATATGCACTTTCAGTGATCCATTATGCACCAATCAGTTGTTAAGGATCAAAACCATAAAACATGCAGGAAGGAAGACGATAGTGCAATCCTAAAAGGTAAGCCAGAATAGCATAAACTAAGAAAGCACAATGGATAGGTCTAATATATTATATTCACCAGACTTGAAGATGCTGAAAGGTTGAGTCCTACTTTCACCAAAACAGAACCGAACGAATTTGTCCTTTCTCTCAGCTATACGTCAATGTTACCGCGAAGTGCCAGGATCTGAACCATAACGCTAGCTCCGGTTTGACGGTCACCACCGTTTCCATGGAAATTAGTAACAACAGTACCAATCTTCAGCTAACAACCATTTTCTTCCAAGGGTTCTATCCGCAAAATTCGCACTAAACATATTAGGCCACACTGTTCAGGCGATTCTGAACAAGAACTTGTGTCGCCAGGTTAGATCCTCATGACTCAACACCAACACAATAAGCTATAGTCACCTCCACAAAGGTGCAATTCAAGCGAACAATCTACGGGACAACCGCTTCAGATTGATCAAGTCAAGATCAAAAACCGTGAACCACAGACCATTCAATAAATGAAAACATGGAGCAACAAGAAAGGGGAAAAGGACACGACGAAATCTCTCTAAGAAAATGCCGATGCAAAGCCCATGAACTTCATCGCGTCAAGATAAGCAACTCGAGCGCTAAGTATATCTCTACTAAACGGACCCATGATACTCCATCCAACGAGGATAACCTCGACCCGGAATTGAACGGGCGAAATAACATAAAAACGAACAAACACAAGCAATAATCGATCAATCACAGTCAAAAACATTCGAAGAACAAGAACAAACCGCCAACTTCAGAAACGCACCATTTTCGATCCGGAGGAGCTTCCCCTTTCTCTTCTCCTTCTCTGTCTCTCTCCTCGGAATGCGAATGCCCAGATAAATCCCAAAAACCTCTTCCCTCCCCTACAAAAAGCAGAGTCGGAAACCCTAATGCCGTCAGATGGACGGCCTAGATCATAAGATGTAGTGGAAGGGGCAGGGTGGTAGGTCTGGATCTGGACCTGCCAATCAACCGGGTCAGGCTACTCAGACTTGATTGGGTTAGGCCCAGGGTCGGAAGCAAGGATAAATGCTTCGTCCCAACCACCTCTTACCATAAAATTCAAAAAAGGTCCTTGTACTTGTATATTTCCGGGGAGGCTGCTAAGAAAATGCGGAACAGCGTAGAACATATAGTCGAATGAAGCCGAAAAGGCCAGCCGGCCACTGTGTGTGGTAGAGAACCATGGCTGCCTCTAGCTCTCCCCTCCTATCCTCCTCTCCCCCTCAGCTGCTCGAACAGAAATTCGGCCGGAAAGGAGTTAAGTTTACTCAGCTGAACGGGGTTCCAGACTGTCGAGTTGGCCATCCGAAACGGCAGCTCCTTGCAGCTCAGGCTCTCAGATGGCCTGGTCACCTTATACAAGCCCAAGGTCTACTGGAAGGATGGCGGCTTTGAAGAGATTGTTTACACGGTGCCTGATGGATCTGCTCATGATGCATTGGTGAAGGGTGGAATTCGGTTAGTTCTCAATAATCTTTCGAGGACGAAACGGGTTGGATCAACGTGGTCTGCATCACAGTGGGGTGTTAAACATTTGCAATCAGATTCCATTGATGCTGTTCAGGTACTGACTGCTTTACTCCTTGAGTTGGATTCACAATGTGGGGACTTTTTCCTCTCTTCTTTTTTTTTTTTTGTTTTAGAAATTGAAGTTGGTGGCATCGGTTTCGCTTACTTCCTAAGTTGAATTTCTCTGCGAGAGTGTTTATTTTTTATTGTTTTTTTTCTCTCGATACAGATTGTTAAGACCGTTTATTCTGCTTCTCAGTTGGATCACTATGTGGCCAACCTTTGCCACCATGTTTCTTTTTTCCTTTCCAAAATGTTGGCTCCAATAACGATGACTTTTCACATACTGCTATCAATTTTTTACAAATTATACATACATACATACATACATACATATATATATATATATATATATATATATATATATATATATATATATATATATATATATATATATATGTATGTATGTATGTATATATTCACAGCAAAGTTTGTCCAAGAAGCGATGATTCTCCAAAATGTAATGAAATTCTCCTACCCAGTGCTTTGCTCAAGAATGAGAATTGAGACCAGGTCCCAAACCAACATGTGAGGGTTACTGCAGTTAACAGCAAATTAACGAACATCAATCAAGTAATATCGATATGAAGCTGAGAAAATATGGTATAAATGTCCATCATTATCATCGTTGGTTAATCACTTAATCTACATGGCACTCCAATGCTGATTTTATATCAAAGTAATATGACAAAGATGGTGACCACACGTTTATCCCTATAGTTGTTTTGTGATTATTCAAAAGTTCACCAATAGATGACGCGCTGTCTTCTGGTCTTAGGTTGAATTGACATGCACTAATGCAGGCGGAGCGCTTGATGTAACTTACATAGTCTCCCTCTTTGCTGTAAGCATGGCAACTGCAGTCATTGTGAAGAACAAAGGGACTTCAAATGCAGAGTTGACAAGTGGGATTCTTAGCCATCTAAAGTTCAAAGGTCGAAAGGGTTCTGCAGTTACAGGGCTCACTGGATGTTCTTATTGTGCACACCCACCACTGTCATCAAGATTTAATATTTTGTCACAGGCTGAAGCAATGAAACCAGAGTCTGCTGGTTGAAATCTGTTCTCTGATGACAAGGGAAAACAGAATGATAAATGGCAAGTGGAGGATAATAAGTTTGTCATGATGAGAGACAGACTTAGTAGAGTATATACCGCACCTCCCGTTGAGAGATTAAAGAGAATCTACAACACCCTTCCATCAAATTATGAAACCATAGATCAGGTAACGACCTGCGACTTATATTTTCAAATTCCGTAATTTCAGATCTTGACTGGTTTTCCTTAATGCCATGCTAATATCAATTAGCTGTTTAGCTGCAGCATGGAAACCTGTTGGCAGTGGTAAGAGGTTTCGTTTCATAATCTGTTTCAACTCACAAAACTAATTTTTCTAAAATTTTGGCAACGACAGATTGCACCTTCCAGTTGCACCTTTTAGATCTTCCACTCTCCCTGCTATATCATGTAACTGAAATTGAATTGGAGTCTTTTCATGGTCAATTACCATGAGAATAACACGCCTATAGAATAGTCACCCACCCAACCATATGTACGCACACTCGGACATAGACATTGCGTTGGAATTTTGGGGTTTTGTGGTCTTAATACACACACTTCGCGTGAATTCATTATGTGAATCTTGTTGTACTTGCAGGGGAATGGACTTGGCCTTAGAATTATAAGAATGGGCTACGATGACATTTACTTGAGGTGCCCTGGCTCCTTGTCAGAAAGGTTTGGAAAGGATTACTTTATTTGCACTGGCCCCGCTTCTATGTTGGTGCCTGTTGTCCCGAAACCTAGTGAAGAATGGAGAGGTGCTCAAGTTTTGGAACATGACAACTTATAGCAGAATACCCATCATAAAAAGAAAATTGCAGCTCCAAAATATTGGAAAATGTATATTATTTGTTTCTCAGAGTACTTCCCTTTTCAGAATATTGGACAATTTTTTGTAATAGAATTGAGAGGTCTGGCTCCTTTATGTTAGAAAGGGAATCGACTGGAGTTCAAGTCCAACACAAGGGACTTCTGTTTCACTATGTGAGTCACTTCAGAGCCCTAGAAGCCCAACCAAGTGCCAATAACAATGTACTTTTGAACAAAAGATCTTCAATCTTGTACTGAATTTCATTGTTATACATATAGTCATGTTTCTGTATTTAAGATTAGTTTCAAAGCATTGTGGAAAGTGGTTACATCTTGAAATATATGAATATAGGAAAAAGAAGGTTTCATATGTAATGGTAATCTCTTGAATGGCGACAGCTATCCAACAATGAAAATGGACGGGAAAATAGTCATTCGTGTCGTCAAATTCTCTGCAAATATCATGTTTTTATCTCAAGATGGGAAACCCTAAAATAATCACGAACAACATTCCATCTTAAACATCCAACGTGGTTATCTTTGTCAACTTCTAGTAATAAAGAAATCTCCCTTCTCTTTTCTTCTTCAACAGAACCATACTTTATCTGAAATGGAGGTGCAAGGTGTTTGTATATTGTATTTCTCCACTGATACGATGACAGGTGCACATACAACTTTAAGGATGGATCATACAAGACACGATGCATTCCAATTGATGCTTAATTCAGCACATAATCATAGATGTTCACTTGGATACTCCGATATTTGCAACGTCGAAGATATACAGCAAAGGACAGGTCATAGAGGCTCTACGAGATAAACTCAACCATAAAAAGCAGTATCTAGCAGATGAAACTTGGTGCATAAATAAAGAACTAAAAAATTCAATTAGTATTAGAAAACCACATACCCTGCACTCGTTTTCATGTGGTCTTATGAAGAGCTGAAGCATGCAGCTGCTGTAGAAGTCACATAGACATGTGAAGAGTATGTGCATAATTACACATATGTGTCTCGTTTTCATGTGGTCTTATGTGTCTCCAAGGGCAGAATGAAAACGAGCTTTCATAGTACGAAGAACTTAATTTACAAAACTGGCTATGTTTCATCAAGCTCCAAATTCTTGTGCTCTCTTGCAGGTTGAAAATCTCAATTTTGGGAAACTTCTAATTTTGTTTCAAGCATCTGCGAAGTTCCAATTCAACTATCACTTTTAATTAAAGACACCGTGTGCCCTTAGTGGCCCATGCAATTATGTGCATCATTTAATCACAAAGCTATGGGATACTGAAATGAGTGTTGTTGACATCTCTTAAAAGGACTTTCATGCTCTGTCTCTAACTGCGTCGGGTTAGTGAGCAAAACTCAGATGACCATCCTTGTTTCCAATCCCATTCTAATAGTGAAATACCAAACAAATAAGTTTCTTCAAGTCATAGCATCTTTTCTCGATCTTCACCTGCACCACCACCACTACCTCAATGTATTCACCTTATCACTGCAGGAACCCTGAGGTTTGGTGAGGCCTTTTACTGTCGTGAGAGATGGCAAGACTGTTGCCTCATGCTATGGCAACCACGTCTGCCTGGTAGACTAACGTGGTTGGCAAAAGGCTAACGCTCCTTCAAGATTTTCATTTGACTGCTCAAAATGCGCGCAAGTGTCCCTTTATAGTTTTTTGACATTAATATACAGTTTCTTCATGAGATGTGTTTGGAAGAACAAAGTTGCTATCCATTTTGTCCATGATCAACAATAAACATCTTTGTTTTATCAAATCTGACGTCCACAGAATTGTACAGACATTTATTCTAATCGCCCAACTTTTGAAACCCATTTTTATACGGACAATGTCCTAAAAATGACATTTAATGGCTTTCCTTTCTAACTCGTGTCTCTCATATGAAGATGGACATATTACGTTTCCTTCTTTAATAGCCCTATGGGCGACTGAAAATTTAGTTTTCCGTTGGGTAATTCATGTATAATGTACATTCTGGTAGCAAACAACTTCATCTTATGAGAAGTGCCAACGTATGTGGTTCATGTTCCACCCACTGACATAGCATTTGAATTTTTCCATTGAACTGAGTTTGAACAAGTTTGCAGAGACTTAGAAACTTTGGCCTTTGTAAAATCATCAATAAAGGAGACATAATATCTATACCCTCCATAAGAGATCAAAGGAGATGGACCCCAAACATTGTAATATATCAACTCCATATTACGAGTAGTGGAACTTTCAAATATAGTAAATGGAATTGGAATGATACGTCCAAATGACAAATATAATAGCTATTGTAATCAAACTTAACAAAAGGCATAAAGATTTTCAATTTGTTTATGGTGGTGCTAGCCTACTATCATCTTCAACGTTAATTGTCTAGACACGATTGGCGACACCCTCATTTGACAAATTGAAATTGAAAGAAAGACCTTTGCTCTCATATCCCTCACCAACCTTATCCCCAACTTCTGATCTTAAAAGACGATTTTAGTTAGAGAGAAAAGAATGTTGCAGTTATGATTTTTTGTAGTCGTTCATGTAGATTAGAACCTTAACTGTTAGAGGTGGGGTTACAGCTCCAGAGAGGACCGGCCGCAACAACCCTGCGGCCTCCAGAGACGGTGGGAGGAGTGAAGCGGGCGAGGGAAGAAGGGTGGGGTTCATTCAAATCTCAAATGGTGTGGATGGGGGCGGTGACCCATTTGACTCCAAAAATTCAAGCCCCAATATATATAACCATGAAAGGCCTACCATTCATGTCACCCGGTTGCTCCCTTTTTACTATGCGTATTACAAGAAATGGGATTATATAGGAAATGTTTTCATGTGCAGTTGCAAAATTGAGTGCAATGACCAAATGAACATCTATTTCCCAAGAGTATTGTTGATTTCTGTAGCTGGCTCCTCGTTTCTCTAACCATCTTTTTGAGATTGCCTTTTGGTTGACGTGAATTGAGCTAGAGCTCTAAATAGGAAGCATTTAACGCTTTTCTTCACGAGAATTGAGCTGGAGCATTTCAAGCACTTGAAGCATTGAAAGACTTCTTATTTTACTTCCAAGTGAATTGAGGTAAGAGCATTGAACATTCATCGATAGTGATCCTTAGCATCCAATCAGATATTTATTTAAAATTGAACCTGCATGCAAATCTGACCAGATGTCTTAGAACCGAATCTGGTCTGATTTCTTGATTACATGCTATAATTTTCTCCATATCCAACTTAATTAAGGTGGCCCGATCATGCCAATTCAATGGCATCCCTGTTTATGTTTTTCTTTGAACTTCTGCCACGGATCCGACTCTGGCGCCGGACTAATCCAAGCACATGGCAATGTTAGATCTGCACGCCTCAAATATGGGGGACACGCCACCTATACGTTGGCAATTATTGAGTGGAACGTTTGAACTAACCCCACCATAAAAATGTAAGATCCCCTTGAAAACGTGCAGATTCGCAGCTAATTTTAGGGTGTCTCCGACCAGAGCTCCTTGAAAATCTCTAGGATGCTATAGGTACTCAATCCCCCAGCAACGTTCATCCTTACAAGCTATTTCACTTTGATTCACAGACAGTATTATGTAATACGAGTGGTTGATGATTGAATACATCTCACAATATAGAACAACAGTGATTTATGTCAACGAATTTGAGATAGATATTTATACTTGACAAAAGTGACTCGAAACAATCTATTGTGCTCCTGAATAAGCTGTATTTGCACGATCCGACCTCACCATGTTCCAGAAATTTCTCAGGCAGACCAGTAGAATACCTACACACAGTAGAATACCTACACATTTTCCTGTGCTTTAATGTAGAGAGGTTTGCACGTGGGACAGTACCACTTCCCTTTAAAGCGTGTCTCAGATGAAAGGCCAACACATGCATAATGGAACCATTCCCCTCCTTCACACTGTAAATGAAGAACCGTCAGTTCAAATCTCCAGCAGCTAAATGAATCAACAGAACGAAGAACATGCACTTCTCACATAGCATACACGAGGACCAGAAACCAGAGATTGCTGTTCTGGATATTTGATCAGGCTCTTGCCACCTGAAGGCTCAATCAAAGCCTCTAAAACTAAGGCTAACACGGAAAAATGAAAAATGTACCAAGTAATAAGACACTAATCAACTTTTCTAACTAGGTGGATTGTCTTCCAGCCTGGCCAAGACAACATATCTCACGTTATGCTTTTAATTTTGCAACAGGAGTTAGCACCATTGAAAATAACCCCCCCAAAAAAAAAACTAATGTAAATGGCAATAGAGGGAACAAATACGACTCACATTCTCATTGTCGCAGGCAATCATATCACCAAATGATACCTGGATAGTAAGGACAAATTAGATTGACAGTTACCAATTCAAGATCAATTTTGAACATTAATTAAAAATTTAAAAGTTGAGGATTGGAAATCCAACTTGATGACAAACACAGTAGGTTGGTTCATTTGGATCAATGGGTTGATCAACATCAACAGGGGCAGGAACAGTTCTCTTATGGCTGCCGGGAGGTGGCATGAGTTCGAAGTCTCGATCACGTTCTCGATCCCATTCCCTCTCCCTGAACTCAAGCCTCTTGGTCTGTGGTGTACCAAAATATGTCTTCCTTCGTTCATCCTTAACAAGCACAGGAGGGAGGACCATAGGCTCGTCATGAGGTATTTTCCCCTCTGAAAATTTTTACACTTAAAACCAATGAGAAGCAAGGTCCACATGTAGTCCATTATCTTCACAACATCAACTTGTAGCAAACTGCAGCTTTAAGATACTCAAACAAATTTCACCGTCATGCTTTGATTATTCTCGCCACTTTATAACATTTGGATCTTAACTGCCAGTTGCAATTACTGCCAAGTGTAAAGAATAATGCTTCTGAAATTTAGCATCTCCAAGTGAAATCCTACTGACATAAGATGGAGACTACAAGAATAATATAAAGCATGAGTTCATTGAAAAATCCAAGCATTCCTATAGATTACATGCTGCAGTATCCACAATCTGTGCACAGTAAGAATCTGAATCATATGCATCTTTTAGTCAAGTGTACATTAATATCAAGTTATCAACTTATCTATCACCAATTAAATATATGTTTAGATCACATTCGTGACATTGCAAAAATGAAAAAATCAAACATAATGGCAAAAATGATTGTTTAGGCAAAAAGAATAGGTGGATGAAAATGTTAATATGTCAGCAGGCCAAAACAATCACATAGCGCAGTACCTGTATGCATATGTTTGGCTGAGTTCCATAAAAATTCAAAGAAAATGTGCCTTTATTTGTGAAACTCAACACTACATGGTGGCCATAAAGATCCTATTGAGTCAGCCATGAATAATAAGGTGACATGCTGCCATATGGAACAGGATATTCCAGATTCACAATGGAAGTACAACTAGTTCAAACTGCTTAAGCTTCAGACACATTCAAATTTGGTTGTCCATCATAATCATAGCTTATAAACTGTTCCAACTCACACATCTCAAAGTTTGAACCAGAAGCTTTGGTGATTGTTTTGCACAACTATCTTTTTCCTGCTACATAAGTTTGCCATCCTCTTGACTTTCTATCTTCATGAGTCCAATAGCCACCTACCTTTCCCATATTGCTATGTTTCATAAAATGTTTCTATGAGGTACATATAAAGCAAAAGTGGATAGTTTATTTGCTATAAGCCAGTTAGACATGTCATGCTTCAAGAAGGCTTGTTGACAAAATGAACTACTTGACCTTGAAATTAAATAAGTAATATTATAAGTTGGACTGAAGAGTAATGCACCAAAAGAAAATTCAACAACTTACCTTGCTTCAGGTCTTCTGAAAAGTGACCAAGATCTTCTTCAAGGCGTTTCATTTGGCTATCGATCTACAACAAAGTCAATTACGGCAACATCAAGAGTCAGCTGTTCAGTGTTCAACTGTTTGCAGTCACGAGACATCATGTCATAGCTTTAATACAGAATACCAACTATTAAGTATTCATGTAAAATTAGAGAGAATTGTATGTTGCAAACAACAGCCCGATGATATCATTGCAGAAGTCAATGATATATATATATATATATATATATATATATATATATATATATATATATATATATATATATAGAGAGAGAGAGAGAGAGAGAGAGAGAGATGTATATCAGCTGTAAATTATATGGAGAAAACGTTACATATTTGCATTAGTTTGTTGCAGGCAAATTGCATACTAAGTGAAACCTTTGGAGAGGCTTGGACAGTTCCTAGCTTCACCAACATTTTATCAAATCATGACTACATTTTATCAACTCACCAACAATAGACGTGCCACTGATAATGAATCATGTCGACATTAATAACATAGTCAGAAACAAAACAGATTTTCACTTGTGATGTTGTAACAAAATATGGGTTGCATATATCCTATACTTCCTATACAGGTGTGAACCAGTATCTACATTCACTTAAGCATCTCCCCAGAGTATGTCACTGACTCCAAGCTTTCTCCGATTTGTCTATCAATCCTGTTCCAACTATATATAATTTTCATCAAGCTTCCTTCGATTGATTTATAAAGTCGTTTTAAACCATAACTAGAATCAGATAACAGTAGAGACGAAAAAGGGAAAGAAATGTTTATCAGACTAAGTCCACCTAGTGTTAGAGGAATGGGACTGTTTTAATTGCTAGCAGAAGCAAAAACTTGCAAAATTCACCTTTTAAACAGATCACATTATTGGACGCAGGGACAGAATTAACAGAAACAAATTCTCAAAGAAAGCAGATTTACGAGATCATGGGCCTGTTTAGCCAGCAGAACTTTCTCCGTGCAGAGGCTCAACGCGTTCTCCTGGTTCACTTCGATCTCCTTCTTCATCTTCTCGATGAATTCATCGTCCTCATGGTGCCCTTTCTTATTACTTTGAGAAGAGAGGCCGAGGCAGTATTTAGTTTGCTCCCTACTCTGATTAATCATAGCTGAAAATTCCAAAATAAATAAATAAATAAATGCGTAAAATGATCTCCATGAAGAGCAGAACAAACTAAAATTTAGAAACCCTAGAACAACCGAATTCATTTGTGTTCTGTGTTGAAAATTAGGGTTTTTTTGTACCCTGCGATCTCTCGTCCAATTCTCGCATGGTGTTGAGTAGCCTCTGAAGTTCTGCTGGCAGTGTGCTCGAATCTGGCAACGCAAAGAGCAGGGGAAAGCACTAAAAAAATGGAACGAAAACGAGAAAAACAGTTCCAAATTTTTCGAAAGTCCTGATTTAGAGAGGTGGACGTTGGTTTCTAAAAGTAATTGGTATTCGCGAGATGAAGAGGGAGAGGAATTAGGGCTTATTTTACATTCGAGGTAGTCGTCCACGAAGACGCCGGTCCTTGCGATGGCCATTCCGTCTCTTCTCTAGCTGGTCGAGTAAAACGAGCGAGACGACGTTGTAACCGCTGAAGATCGTGGAGCAGCGTCGCCGGAGAGAGACTCCGTTCTGGCCCCGATGTTGAGGAAGGTCGCCGAGATTGAGATCTAAATCGCGAAAAAGTTCACAACAATGCTCCGCTGGGACGCGGGTTTTCAGATTTCAGAACGGGCGGGACGATGCATGCGGATCTGGATCCGGTTACTGTCTGGGTAGGTCCGATCGCTCCTGCGGTTCCGAGTCCCCACCATATTATTCCTTATTTACACCTCTACTTGGAATCATGCCTTGCTTGTTAAAAACAGGCCGTTCCAATTGTTATTTTGAATGTACAATTAAAATTCAAATAAATAGTTGATTATTAAATAACAATATTTTTTTATTTGATTAAAATATGACTCTTTTTTTTTTTTTTTATAAATTGGATCTGACCCAATTCATTTAAATTGAAGGCTAAGTACTAAATAGATCGCCTCCTCTCACATAAATATTTTTAGGACCCCACCCGACCTTGGCGAGTACCCATAAAATTCTAACTAAAAGCACACAAAATTATGGTTTTACCCCTTCTTAGACTAAAGAATTACATATAGAAAGTGCCCTGCTTAATTTAAACTTTCATGTGAATCTTAATAAATTTAGTTTTGAAAAAAGTTCTAAATCACATCAAAAAATGTGTAGAAATAAAATTAACTGAAAAAGTTTGATCAAATTTAATTGCTTGAGAAATCAAGCATGAACAAACGTTATTTTTTGTAAGCCATTTGCTTTTACGGCTTACAAAACAACAAAGTCTATTGTTCTTTACCTCAAAGAGTTGAACTATAAGGGGAAGAAGAAGAGTTTCAGCTCTCACTTACAACATTGAAATACTCATCTAAAACTGCTGTCCATGTACTCACTTATGAAACATTGTTGGTTTTAGCATTCAACTTTTTTTAATTTTATTTTTGCTCGTAACTTTATCGTTGGAGTAATTCAATCTGTTTCTTACAAAGTTTATTCGGCCACGAGAAATAACTGAAAAGTTAGCAGGCTATGTTGAGAAAAACCAACAAATGTTCACGGTTCTCAGAATTTACTCTACCTACAAATCTCTCAGCATTATCCTCTGAGACGTGGTGGGCGAAAAGAAATGGAGGTTGGACTCGCCATTTCCCGCCGTGCCACCGCCCCTCTCCACCTCGCCTTCTCCATTCCATCCTCCTCTTCCAAATCCTCAAACCCCGTCTTCTTACAAACGAGACAGAGCAATCCTTGCCTCAGTTCGCCGTCAATTCATAGTCTAAAAACGCTCTACTCATGTGTAGTATCTCCGACTTCCACCCCTACCCTCATGGTCGAAGAAGAAGCTGTACAAGAGCCTTTGCTTGCCGAAAGTCAGAAGCCGAGAGCCGTTAGGTTGGACAAATTTGGCCGGTTTTCTAGCCCTCGCGCCGCCCGGGAGTTGTCTCTGTAATTACTACAGCTTTCATCTGTGGGTTCCTTGTTATTGTCGAAGGCTCGATTTTAGTGGTGGGAGTTGATGTTTTGATGGTTTTCTTGCAGGTTGATTCTTTATGCTTCCTGTTTAGAAGGGTCGGATCCCGTTCGTCTGTTCGAGAAGAGGGTGAATGCGAAAAGAGGTAAGGGAGTTCCATCTTCCTCTTATGCTTGACGAATTCCGGTGGAATTAATTTGTGGACTGAGCTTGTTTTGTATCCCTATTGATTTTTTCATATGAATTGGTTATCATAGGTATGTGTTAGACGAGAACAAATTGTTTCTTGTCATCACTTATTAATAGAAGAGACCTTAAACATTTTATCTTGAAAGGTGTCATCTAATGTTCAAGATTTTTTTACTTGTTTTTGACATAGAAGAGATATAATTACAATGGGGTTTTGAATCTTCTAGCAAATCTAGCTAGTTTTAAGTTTTTCTCGCTCTTGCCCGACAAATATTAATAGATGATATGAGAGGAAAACTGGTTTAGTGAGCCAAGAGTTCACATGCTTTTTAGTCGTCTTTCATTTTACTGTATTAGTTAGTTCTTGTTCTTCCTGAGTTCTTATTACTGGCATCCGAGTTGAACATTCAGAGAAGATATTTTTAATAGCAATTTCTTTGTAGAATAGCGACATAGAAGAGCATATCGAACGTATTACACATGGTAAACTTTCCAAGCAAAACAGTCTCCCTTGATTTGATCTGTTGTGTTGACTACTATATCCATACTCCACAAGTTTTGCAATCTAACTTCAATAGCAAGAATATTGCTGCAATGAAAAGAGGACCAGGATGAGAATCGGAGTGAAGAGCTGGTTAGTTTAAATTTTTAGAAGATCATGAAATTGAAAGAAGAGGAAAAAAGTACGAGGAATCATTAGCAAGTGATATGTAAATTGTGTGAAACTGATAAACAAGTTGTGTAAAAAACTGGACCAATGGAAAATATAGGTCACTTATTCCAGAAAACAGCAGACATACATACATTCAATAAATTACGGGTCAGCTTTCGAAAGGTCAGCAACTTGATAAGCTTATTATGGATCCAAAAACATTAGAATAACAAGCAAACTTGTTCAGCAAATATATCTTCTTTATGTCTTTGCAGGTCATTTGCTCTAAAATTTGAGGTACCTGGTGGTACTCTTTTAGTTAAATAATCACATGATGTTTGAAGCTTATACTTTAAGGTTTACTGTTACAACAAATTTTAGCTGAATGCCTTTTCAAATAATCTCTATTATCCACGTGCCTGTTGTTCTTTGCATCAAAAAGGTTTGCTAGATTCCTCCAATTTTCTCATTATTTTTTGCTTTACCATCTCAGATCCTCTCTATGTGTTCAATAAAGCTTCCTTGCTTGATTATGACCATATGAGTTTTAGTGGGGAACCTGTTGTAGCTCAAACTGAAGCAGAAGAGCAGGAGTTATTGATCAAGAACCAAAAGGAGAGTTTAAATGGTAGCTCACATATTTATTTCCCTTTCAAGTTCTCTTCATGTGCATCTTACATATTGGAATTTCAAGCTAGGTGGTTTTTGTTAATTGTTATACATTTCCTATCAATAATATATTGGTAAACTTAGACAAACTTATTATGTATTGTTAAATGATATTCTATTGGATGTTTTGAATGCTTCAGAAGAAGAAGTCCTTTCAGCGCCGCCGAAGTTGGTGTACAGCAAACACGTTTTAAGGTTAGTTTCTATACCTTTTAGATTATTAGATTAACTATCAGTAAGAGGCTCCGGTCATAATAGCATGGTGCTATCATTCTATGTCATGAGCGTTTTACTTGCATGGTGTAATGTTGGACTAACACAAAATTTTATGAGTCAATGCACCACACTATCACATAAAGGAATACTTAGTTTTTGCTTCAACCATGAAAGAGAATATCTCTTTTCTGGTTTTTTGTTGGGTTGATCCACTAGCATATTATGTTTCAGGAGTTAATGTTTCTCTGAAATGCCTTGCAGGTATTCAAAAAGACTTTTGGAAGCAGTTTTAGAAAGATGGGATCATCATGTGCAGGTTATGGATAAAGTTACTCCAGCAAGTTGGAAGGTTTTCTCTTTCTCTTAGTCTAGCTTTTAAGAATCCTGTATAAAGACTTTAGGTGACGTTGCTTGACACATTGTGAACTTGAGGCTAGTAGACCAAGTCTCTGTTAGTTTCTTCTTGTGCTGTTGTAACTTGTAAAGGACTCTCTGTCTCTCGCGCACTCTCGCTCGCTGGATCTAGTTTTGCAGAATTCAAACTTTGCTTGACATGGGTGAAATTGAGGATATATAGTAGACGTGCCTTCTGTTAGTTTCTTCTGTTTTTGTTAAGGAGTCGCTATTGTTATCAGTTTCCACTGGAAAAGAAGAAAACACACGATTCTGTATAAAGACTTCAGGTGGCTTTGCATGATGTAGGGAGAAATTGAGGATACATAGTAAACCAAACCTTTTTTTTGTTTCTTTTTGTGCTTTCATAAAGGGCTCATCTAGTTATCATTTTCTACTGAAAAGAAGGAAAAAAATGTCAATTAGCTATTCCGTAAGCCATGTTTCTCTACCTATAGGTTCTAGGTAATGGTTGTATTAAGTGTTTTTGTGCCCTAGGTTGTTTTGAGAAGTTACATATTGCTTACGTTTGTTTATGTCGACTGATGTGCTTGTCATATAGGATCAACCTGGTGGAAGAATACTGGAGCTCTGCATATTACACATAGCAATGGCAGAAATATCGGTGCTAGGAACACGCTATCAAATTGTTATAAATGAGGTAAGCTGTGATTTTGTAGGCATCTCTAATCATTTTAATGCACTTTTGAAGTTGATTGTGAGCATCAGGAAAAGCATCACTAGTTCATCTAATCACATACAAACTAAGTTGTCTCTCTTCAACAAACAGATTGTAATGGATCAGTGAACTGTACTAGCAATTCATATTATTATTTGCACTTAATTATTACTGTTCAGAATTTTGAATTTCTTAGCTTCTTACCGTCATCTTTGTGGTGTAGTCTGTTGATCTTGCAAAACGATTCTGTGATGGTTCTGCTCCTCGGTTCATTAATGGATGCCTCAGGACTTTTATCAAAGAGCACATGGGAAAACTGCCCACGAGTCAAAGTGCCAACTCCTGATCTGTTGATGACGTTTCTGGAGTAATTCTCAAGTGTCACCTATTTTGATCTGGATTATGTTAGTTTTAGCCCTCTCTCTCTCTCTCGCTCCCCTCGCCCAATATTATCAACTTGTACAGCATCTTTACGGCTATCCAGGTTAACTTAGTCTAGAGCTGAGGAATGTAAGATTTTTTATCCCAAGGTTCTTATTGTGCCTTCTTAAACTTTTTTATCCCAAGGTTCTTATTGTGCCTTCTTAAACGAGTTTATGTTTGGAATCTCGGTATTCCGTTGGTTGCTGCTTATATCGAACTCACTCCTTCAAAGGAACAGTACTTCCATGTTATCTTAAGAAATGCCTCAGGTTTAACGGAAGATACGCCTCAGGTGTCCTAATAGTTTAGCGTCCTGTTTTTTTCCTTTAAATTAATTGAACTTGAATGACTGCAGAATTTGGGACGTCCACTGTCGGATTTTTGTCCTAGGGGTTAATTGATTCTGCATAATGAGACGTATCCTGGTCATATACACAAACCTCCAGATTAGGCTGATTAGGTTTTTCATGCAGAGCCAGGGGAAGGAGATATCTTTTGCATGTCGATAAGTGGATGGAAGCCATTGATTGGCAGCCAGAGCCTTTATGAGATTATGAATGATCTTGACATTGGTTATACTTTAATCCAACTTTGCCAAGCTGGGGTTAGCAAAACATGCTAGGTTATGCTAAAAGATGCACCCTTGATATAAATTGTTATGTAGTAAATATCATCACTCGATTCTGGGCTGTAGATCGGTGGGATCCGTGGTCATTGTAAAGGACAGTAAGGATTCCGACCACTTGTGTGTCGGTGCGCCCCTCCTTGAGATACCGATCGCCACTTATCTTCTCAGCACGATCAAGTTTTGCACCTTCTTTCCCACGACTTGCAGATTTGAGAGGGGAACTCTAAGCCACTTCTTCTAGCTTCATTTTGGTGAGAATCTGATTCTTTTATTGATGCAGCACTCCAGTGAATTGAGTTTCACATGCTTTAGCTTCTAACTATCCAAGATGCTACTGATAGCCGTGTCATTCACAAAAGGCCTCACTGTCGTTACCAAACTGTTCTCATCAAGCCAACAAAGTGATTTGTCGATACTGCATCGTAGCAGCTCTCTGCTGTCACGTTTCTGTGGAAGTGACCATGCTAATGAAGGCTTTACCTTCTCTTCGTTGAAAATAATGGCTGGGTTCCATGCTTGATATTTATGACCTCGTACTCTTTTGGCCGCATTGTTCTTTCAGCTATAAAAGATCAACGATTCAATTAAAAGTCTATGCTTATCTGATACTGACAATGGTTTTCTTCAATTGGACCACAGCAAGTCTAATAGTAGTTATCTTCTTTTCAAGTGACACGCATTCGAGAACATGATAAAGGCTACACTATAGACGAGTTTCCATCATTTTTCCTTGGAAAATCTGTGGGCGTTATCTTGTTACTTCCGTACGTAAAGTAATCCTGGAGTCAAATCCTGGCTACAACACACTTCCTTACGGCTGCCCAAGACAAACGCCAGCAATATTGTTCCTACCACTTATGAGTTCATGTCTACAGAAGAAGTATGAGAATTTTCTTGCTTTTTTCATCATGGTATTTGTCTCGTATCCTTCTGCAATTTTTTCACAGAATTCCTTCCCCATTGAAAAGGCCCGACGGGTTTAAATTAACAAAGTAAAAAAAAAAGAAGAAAAGCTGCAATATTCAGTTCATACTTTTCAATGAGCTGATCATCAAACATGATCAAGTCAAAGGAAAGAAAAGTGAAGTTCCACCACACTGAAAGAAACAACGTGCTTCTCAGAGCACCTCACTTACTGCCCAACCGTAGCATTATTTGTGAAAGATTTGTGAGGGATTCTTCGAACGACGCTGTAAAACACAGCCAAGGCTTGTTTCTTTCAAAATTTAAGTATGATCTTGCCGGGCCTCTAAGTGGGAGCTACAAGCTGTATCTTCACAACATTAGTATTTTACGTTATCTTGGTCAAATTCCTCCAACTTTTTGGGATCTATATGGCCAATTTTGATAAAAATATGCCTTTGAATCGTGTTTTTCGCGGACACATATAATATTTATATAGCGTTGATTGCTTGTTTCTACATTGATTCTGGCGGTTTATTATATCAATTTGTGTATTAGGCCATTTATTATCAACACATTCAAATTTTGGTTAAACAACGAAGTTTGTGCAGAAGCTTGAGAAATTTTTTAAACCTGATCCCAAGACATCGTCTGCCACTTCTGATAAGATTTTCAAGCAGCCAAACATTATTGACGGTACGGGAGCAAAAAAAAATATCAACAATTTCGGTGCCACACCCAAACCACGTGACAGGCGATCACGTCTATTCGGAATGATCAAAACAAAACTTATTATTTATTTATTTTTCCAAATGCATCACACATTTATAAGTAGAATTACAAATCTATTATGCCCGATTAATTTCAATTTTTAAACAGATCTCCGTTCTTCTCTTGTGAGGTTTATTGATAAAATATTATTTTAATAACTAACTAATATAAAGTAAATTAAGCCAAACAGGGATTAAACTTTTGCATGCTTAAAGTATGGAGAAGGATAAATATGTATCAGAGAGTGAGAAGGAATTACTACCACAATTATTGTTCATGTCAATAGCAACAGCAAGGATGACAGAAGCAGTGACGAAGAACATTAAGTATAGCGATGGCCTCCTTCTCTTGTCTCACAAGGTTTCTTTCTGGATTGCCGCGTTCTTGCGTGTGGCGGTGGGCGCCGATAAGGATGACGATGGAAGCAACGGCCTAAAATTCAAAGCCCTCCCTCCGATGGACTCCTTTCACTGTGCCACCGGCCGTTCCAGACGCAATCAGGTACTCGGATTCTGCGTTTGACTGGATCCGGATCAACCTTTTGGACTCTCACAAACTTACAAGGTCATTTTTAATTTCAAAAAATTTTTGGTGGTGCTTAAAAAAAGGGAAAACCAAGGTTACATTACATGCACAAGAGACGGAGCGTGAGATCTCGAGGAATCTCAACAGATTCATTGAGCAAAAAGAGTGCTCCATATTCTTATCTTATCTGATTGAAAAAGTAAAGAAAAAAAAATCTGATATGCAAAGGGTTTCATGATCTGGAGTCTGTGGATCAGGATCCATGTCCAGATTTTTGGGGCACCGAGGGACCATTTCAGGACCAGCAAGGGGGAATGGGGGGCTTTCTGGCTTCGCTTCAGGCGGCGGTGAGATTGACCCTCTCGCCCTCGAAGTTTTCAAAAGGAAAAGTAAAAATGAGTGGAATAACAAAAGAATACTGACTTTCAAACCTTTTCATGTTCGTTCTTGAAGTATGTGGAACACTTTTTTTGATGAATTTGACCTGTTATTATAAAAAGGAGATCAACATCAAAACCTTGTAATCGAGTTCCAAAAATTTCTTCAATTTAGTTCGGCGAGTCAAACATTTTATGCAATTAAAATGGAGTTGTTGCGCATATCGAACTAACACATTTTTATAAGATATCTTAAGTAGAGTCTAAGTCCTAAATACTTTTCGATAAAGTAGTTAAAAATAAATATACATATTTATTCCAAAGACCGTTTTCCACCGTATGAAAAAGTTAGAAGAAGGGCCCTGCTCGTAGTGTTTTTCTTTTTCCTAAAAGAAAAAAAAAATTATAATTGATAATAAACTAAGTATGTGGTTGATATCTATGTTTGTGTCTTTAAATTATTTATGGTGATCGAGAAAATACTTGCGAAATTAAAGCAAGAAGGCTTTCTTTTTAAGGGGTTCCCGTTAGCTCCATGGATTGGGATACCGACACTGGACCCGAATTCAAAACTTGACCACCACGCGGATCCCGATTCCCGTTCCCGCCTCTCTCGTGGGTCCCACGTTGGATTCTGGAACTTTTTTGCCGCGGATCGGTCCCACATGGATTGGGGGAGAAGAAAGAAAGAAAGAAAGCGGAAGAAGAAATTCGACTTTTAAACTTCTCAATGTTCTCATCCGAATCCAAAGGATGTGGGCCCCGCAAGATGTGTTGGTATAAATGTAGGCGCGCCCTCCCCTTCTTCCACCGCAGAGAAACCCTTACACGTGTTGAGCAGTTTCCCGACCACCATGCCGGTATCCGCCGCAGCTACCACCGAGGCCACGGCCACCATCGACGACACACCCCACTGCCTGACATTGCAGGACCGGGTGGTGATTGTCACCGGTGGCTCTCGCGGAATCGGCCGCGGAATAGCCCTCCACCTCGCTCAACTCGGCGCTCGTGTGGTCATCGCCTATGCCTCTTCCGCTACCGACGCCGACGGAGCCGTCTCGGCCATCAACTCCTTCCCCCCTTCCCCCGCCCTCCCGCAGCCCCGAGCCATTGCTGTCCGGGCCAACGTCTCCGACGCTGCCGACGTCAAGGCCCTCTTCGACGCCGCCGAGGCGTTCGCCGGTGGGGCCCCGGCCTACGTCCTGGTGAACTCCGCCGGGGTCCTCGACTCGACGTACCCGCCGATATCCGCGACGTCGGAGGAGGAGTGGGAGCGGATATTCGAAACGAACGCCAAGGGGACGTTCCTCTGCTGCCGTGAGGCCGCGAACCGGCTGAGGCGCGGCGGTGGCGGTAGGATCATCAACATTTCGTCGTCGCTGGTGGCGGCGCTCAGGCCGGGATATGGCGCCTACGTCGCATCTAAGGCCGCGGTGGACGCGATGACGAAGATCTTGGCGAAGGAGCTCAAGGGCTCCGGCATTACCGCCAACTGCGTCGCGCCGGGCCCGGTGGCCACCGAGATGTTCTTCGCAGGGAAGACACCGGAGATGGTGGAGCGTATCGCCTCGGAAATTCCGATGGGCCGTATCGGGACGCCGGAGGACGTCGCCGCCGTCGTGGGATTCCTCGCCGGAGACTCTGGCCTGTGGGTGAACGGTCAGGTTATTAGGGTCAATGGTGGGTCCGTGTGAAAAGAAGGAGATGCTTGTGATCCTCCTTCCTCAGTCCTTGCTCTTCACGCATTTCTTCTTTCCGGATCTTCCTCAGTCCTTTGTCTTCACGCATTTCTTCTTTTCTTCGGACCGATGAGTCCTCTTTAGTGGTCCACTGTGAGCGTTTTTGGGGTGTTTTCTTGTGGGAGGCAGAAGTTTGCGATTTTGCTGGACTTGTTGAGAAATGAGAACTTCGTGAACAGTTACATGGTTTTGTGTAAAGATGGGGTTTTGGTATCATAGGAGATCTTCTTTCTGTATAATTAGGAGCGTTTGAAAAGAAGAGTTTTTGTGGGTATTGCATGTCTATTGTAGATCAGACTTTGTACAATCCTTAAAATCAAGAACTTTGATTTCCCGAGTTCTTACCATTTGCGATGACTTGCAAAGAAAAGAAAAAAAAAGGCTAGTCGTGGAAACATAAAAATCGTGATATCCGGTTCTTGAAGTTACAGGAACAGCCTAAAATCCAGAACTTGTGGTTAAAATCGAGATCCTGTTCTCCTTGTAGTTCTTCAAAGTTCCAGGGTGCGGATTATTGATCTTGATTTTCGGCGAAGACGTTACGGCGAAAATCTAGGAGCCTTCTGTTTTTGGAGTTCCAGATTTGGCACTTGAGACGAAGGTTTTTACGCTTGCCAAATGGGTTCGATGACTCCTTTGGACTTCCCGTAACTGGGTTTCGGCACTTGTTAACTTTAGTTTGGACCTCACGTCTGATATATATTTTTAGCTGCTTCCGATTTGACTTCTAGTTTGTTCTCAACTCGAAATTGGAAATTCCCTACCCATCAGGAGCAATGTTCGATGAGATTTCCCAGCCTCTAAATTTGGTCACAGATGCGGAAGAGTCCATCAGCTGCGGAGATATCTAACTAAAAGTGGGAGGTTCAATTTTTTCTTTTTTTGGTCTCTATGATCTTTAGTTACTGCTCTCGTGATACGGAACCACAGGAAGAGTGATGAGAAACCAAACGAAACCGGAAATGAAGAGCTGTGTTTCCAGATTCCAACCACTGGAAATTATAGGTTTTTTCTGAGAGCTTGAGAGAGTCTTGTTTAGCTAATTACTCTTCCAAAGTACTGCCAACTCATGGAGTAAGGTTCAGTGAAGCTAAAAGGTCAGTTGATCTCCTTTTCTCCATCCCCAGTTTAGTGCGTTCATCTTAACCACTAGTTGCTACAGTGGAGAAGAGGACTGGCATCGCTTGCAAGGAGGTTGCTCGAACTGCTAGTTAAGTTATTCTTTTGTTACTTTGTGAGATAACTCGATAAGGATCAGAAATGACAAATTAGTGAATTGAATAAGACATGGCTCTGGCTCACCATTGTCCATGTCCACCAGGTTGTTTAAACAAGAACCACAAACAGAAGCGAGAGCACGCAACAAGCAACAATGGATCGAAGAAGAGAAAAAGAAGGCGCATTTTTCATGGCGCTGGAATCTTTTCTTGTCAGCATCTGCATAGAGATTGTGGGCGTCATTGTCTATGCCTTCATTGTGTCTAATTCAAGTTTTTCGGCTTCATAAATTTGTATATTTTTGTTTCCTTTTCAAAAGCGAGAAATGGCAGGAACCGAACAGATCGGGTTCAGGTCGACGCCTTCAATCAAATTTGGCTTTAGATAGTGATAAAAGATACTAAAGAAGGCTGCCCATTGTCTTGTAATCGAGCTTTGGATTAAATCGCTCATCTTGTAGATTCTGATGGAAAATTTTAAACGTAATCTGAAACTGAGGAGTTCTTATTTCTACGAAAGCTAAACCTCATTAGCAGGACTTATCACGGGAGAGGGAGACTGAACCACAGAGGACTGTACTAGTGGCAGGGGAAAGCTTGGAAGTTCCTTTCATGTTAATTGACAGGAAGAAAGATTATTTCTTTCCTCCAATATCTCAACCGTTCACAAATTTCAAAGGTGGAGAACCAGAACCACTAGAAATTGATGACTCAGGCTTCCAAATCCGTCCCGCGAAATTACCTTCATTGACAAGCTACTCTGTCTCTAATCGAGTGATGACTTCAAATTAAGCACAATGAACAAAAAAGTAATGTGCCTGACTTGTATAGCAACTCCTACAATCTTGATACATTTGTCCAGGATTTCACCACATAGCCTTTCTCCAACCCCCCAAAATTCTAACACCGTGCGGATGCTATAAAAGGGTTTCAGCAAATGTGGTTTATATATATGGTGGACTTCTGCAGTAAAATGCTAAAGAAATACTGGGCATACAGTACAAGTGAGGCCTTTGTTTCTCAAAGTAAAGTGCTTCTTATGAATAGATACAAAGGGCAAAAGGAAAAGAAAAACCAAGAAACGCCTGCAAACGGATCTTCTGCGCAACACAGTAAGGGTTATATTTCTACAGGAGAACTCCCTGCAGGTTGGTGGGACAGCAAGGATTTCACCATCTTGTGAGAGGACGCGGGTTAAAAAAAAGGAAAAAAAAAACAAGAAAGGAATGTACCCAAGAACAAATGGTAGAAGAAAGCCTGAGAACAGATGGAGTTAAAAAAGTGGAATAAGAGCAAAAAGATGAGAAAACGGAGGGAAGAAGAAAATTGTGGTGGAAAGGGGAAGTACCATGAGGCTTTCTTTTTGACAAGTAGTTCTGTCTCGATAGATAACTCCAAATCTTTGCTGACTCACAGCTGAGTTCAACAGCAGTAGATCTCACAGAGAGTGATCGAATTTCACCAACTTGGTTTGAAGTCCATTCACAAGTTGATCTTCAGCTCCTCCAAATATGTGGCTCTATGACTTTGACGTATGCCAAGCTGAGCTGCTGCTTTATTTCTTTTCCAAAAGTAGGCAAAGGCCTGATGACTCTCTTGGCCCCCCACCACCACGAACACTATACAGAAAAGCATCAAGCTTTTGCTGATCTGCGCATTCATATTGGAGTAGCAATGTGGTTTATGTAATCATTTCATTAGAGACTAAGATCCGCTTACAAAAGATATGGAGCAAGCCAACTGTGGTTTATAATGTTTTGATTTAGAGCAACCAGTTGGAACAAGAGATGCATATATAGGACCCACTAGTTTATGTCTATCATCGGCACAATTTCATTATAAATCCCTGGTCCCTCGGATTGATTCTGAATATGTGTACTCTCTCGCATGTAGAACCCAAGTAATAGTTCTTGGGGAGTGGATAGTGGGTCCTGTTAAACCAAGGTCTGGACCTCCTCACAGAGGTGGAGCAACAAAATCTTGGTTACGAGACACTAATTATATAATTTTAAAGTTTTAATAGACACCTGGATGTGCATGAGTAAAACTGTTTCGAAGTTTCAATATGAAAATAAACACTTTTCATGGGCATGTGTGGGCAATTGTCCACACCTGCCTCCGCCCCCATCTCTTAGTTGATACAGAGTTGAGTCCACCTAAATTCAATCAAGCTCACACTCTCTAAACCAGAGCCCATCAAGTATATTGGTGCTGGTTCAATAGACATACAGTGTCATTTAGCAAGTAACAGGCTGACCTGTTAAAATTTCTTGTGATGCATGATAAACTTAACCTAAGACGTTTTATTTAAGACAATGTGTCGACTTAAAGGAGTTTGGCTTGGAGAAATACGTAAATATATTATGGAAACACTTCGTTCTTATAATAATACAATGGTGTAAATAAACATTAACTACGTGTTAACGACATTTGAAACATATTTTTCACTTTTAGTCCATTTTTTGACTTGTATCTTACTTTTCCTAAGAAGAAAGAGTAAAGTATGCGCACACTGTTTTCCTAGGAAAAAATGTCTTTAACAAGGTGGCCCGATACCGTCTTAAACAAATTGACTTTGATATCTTATCTGAGCCTTCGATACACCTTAAAGGTTAATTAAAATATAAACCAAAACGATGGATGTAATTGATCAGTGACAAAGTATTTTTGATCGAGGATTAGTTAGTATGTAGTCTTGCTAAGGGCTAAAGCTCAATGCTTTATGAATGTTTTATGTCCATCCATCCTCAGATTCGACCGCGGAGATCTTAAATCTCTTTAAGGGTTTGATTTGAAATGTCACATGGCCTGCTCGACCAAGCGTCCCGCCCGGAGTGGATATTTCTCCATCCTGTGGTGGTGGGGAAACGGACCATCCTCACGACTCGTTTCTCAGGCGTCGCCGGCGACCAACCTTCGTCTTTGCTTAGTCACCAACAAATGCAATGAAGTGGTGCCACTCCATTTCCGCACCTAGCAGGGGAACGAGACACACATTGCTGCGGCAAGTCCCGGACCATGGACGCCTTAAACTTCTCTGCTATGGTGACAGATCTTCATCTATGCTAGAGTTCCAGCGCTCGTCTCGCCATACGGGCTTTTCGTCGAAATCTGGAAGGTACCAAATTGAAACCGACAAGAGCAAGGCCAGAGGCTGTGAGGTTTGTAAAGTATCCAGCAAGGTTTCTGATAAAGCGAGTGAAGAGGATTGGGAAGACAGTGACATTGAGGACGTTGAGGAAGATGATGATGGTGGTCCTGTTGACGAGTTGTCTTGTTTCAGGGGGTTGGTGCTGGACATTTCTTACAGGTAGAGGTTTAGATCATGGAGTTCCTTTCTTTAGTTGAGTATCTTTCTTTCTAGATTACGTATACTTCTTAGTTCTAATATCGATCATTTCTCCATTTCTGTTTTTTTGTATAATGGTTGTTTAATTTGGTTGTGTGGTTTCTTCTACTGTTTGGGCGCATTTGAGCTCTTAATATTTTTTTATTGGGTGAACCATAAATTATTATTATAACAAACCTTATAGTGCCATTGTTTTATACTGTTATAGTTGGTTTTGCATTTTGCAATTCTGCTTATGCTTCTTAATGACTTACTGAAGATGTCAAAATAACACGAAAAACTAAGTAAGTCGTCATGCTTGGTTGTACAAGCTTAAAGGTTAGTAGCACTTTTCTTCTTTCAATCCTCTTCAGAAGCTCTGGTCTTGCCCATCACCTAAAGAGCCTCTCTGAGCAAGTCAAAACTTTAGCCACTTAAAATGAGGAAATAAGTTGGTTAACAAGACGTATGAGCGTCAAAGTTGTATGTTCATATCATTAATAAAGTTGTATGTCCATATCATGAACGATCAAAGAGTAGATGGGGAGTTCTACACTATGAAATGTGGAGCTTTTATATAATGTTTTTGCTAGTAGCCATACGTCTTGAGCTTGGGTTTGTCGTAAGCTACGTGGCCTAAATGAACCTTAGGTTGGAGTAAACAGTCCAGAGTTAGCAGATCGCGTTATTGCAAAATAGAGAGGGCCTTAGCCCTTATGTTGTTTAATTGAACTTCTGTGCCTATGTGAATACGTCCAATTACTTTCAATTATTCTGCTAATTGGATCTTCCTGTAATTCACTAGGAATTAGCAAGTGATCTTTTTCACTAGGAGGACGTGGAAAGACCTAAGCACATTAAAACTTTAAAAGCTATTGGTTGTTCCCCTGTATATAAAATATAACTATTCTCTCCATAATCTTTGCCTGCTATCCTTTTATGGAATGTTATTGTAGATTATGTTCAATAACAGGTGTGAGCAGTAACTACAAACCAAGAAGCTTCATGGTACTTCTTAACAAATTTCAACACGTTGGTCAGATTGTACTGTATCTAATCTTTTAGGTGAGGATAAATTTAGTGGCAACAATGTAGAAACTTCACCATATTAATCTAATGGTAGTATTCACAGTTCAACTGTTATTTTTCAAACTATTTGTTAATCTTCTTTCTGATTCATTCTTACATTGACCTGTGAAAATTTCGCAGTTTCCTGGCACTTTATGCCTCGGTCTGTCACATATTTTCTTTCTAATGTTTTTCTTAAGGAGAAAAATGCCAGACTTGATCCTTCTTAAAAAGCTAATGATGAAAAAGCATGACTAAGCATATTTGTGATATTTTAGAAAAGGATAAAGACTTTATTGCTATGTTGTTTGGTCCTGTATACATATCAAAATGAAATCATTGAGTTCAGGTTGTGGCTTCTTTTTTGTTTGAGAGCTTGTAGTGATATTTCACTCTGAATTAAGGCCACATTGTGTGTGGATATATTTCTGGCAATTGGTTGCTGTTGAGTACATGGCGACATGCTTAGGTCTTTATACCGACCATATGACTTATTTTTTCCTTTTCTCTTCTCATTATTTAAAGATGATTTACCCATATATCATTGGGATCACAAGTAGAATTACTGATCATTTTTAATCTCTTTGGTTTGAACATGGTTAGGCCCATCAATGTCGTATGCTGGAGACGTGCCATTTGTTTGGAATTTATGGAGAAGGTAGATCATGACTCCGTTTATTGTGGTAATAGTGATAATTTTTTGTTTTTCTTTTGAATTCTATATTTTGGAAAAAGTAATGTTCACCCCTTGAGAATTTTATATGCTCTTTATTTCTTTCAGATACTGCCTTTGAAAACAAACAGAGGAGCATTTAAAAGTTAAAATTCCTTCCTTTATATAATATGTCCTTTTTGTCGTGCCTCTTTCCTTGATAATCTTATATTCTTTTTATTTACTGTTTTGCCTATTTGTAAATGTTACTTTAAAGGGAAATAAATATCACAACCACTGGCTTGCTTTAACCAGGCTGACGTGTTGGAGTACTATGATCAAACTGTCTCTTCCCCAAGTGGTTCTTTTTACATACCGGCTGTTCTGAGAGTAAGCACTCTTCTATTTATTCAGTGCACTCTAAATAAGTGAAGACAGTTTAAATTGCTTATTCGTGTGTTTGGATGTTGAACTGTGATAAGCCAGCCTTCTTTATTTTCCATTTTCAGGTTCCAAATTTACTTCAGGTTGTCAAGAGGAGAAGAATTAAGCAACAGCTTAATCGTAAAAACATATACTTTCGTGACACGTTTACTTGTCAGTAAGTGCTGTAAATAACAAAATAGACGACTTCTTGCTTATGGAAAATTAGTATCTGTAAACATTCTTCGAATTTGGAATGACTTTTAGCATATCTTCTGTTGTCGTGATCATGGTTACTGGTTTTTCTAATTTTTCAACTGTCTTCTTATATGTCTTTCAGGTTCTATATTGTTCCTTTTTCAGTGATATTTGTCACATATACACACAAAAACAAGCTGACCTACATGCAGCTTTTGTGAAGATACTTGACATGTTTATTATCCACGTACCAAAATGGCCTCTTTAAGTGCGTGCAACTACTGTATGCACTTATGCAGTTTATCTACTGGAATTAGACCCTTGTTTTGCAAGTGGTGTGTTCGGTTATAATGCATCTGCTTTTTGGGTGGGAGGCCAAACTTTTTGTTATGGTGGTGAACACCACTTAGGCAGATACCACTGGGTGCTACTACCCTAGTCTATACATGTGCAGTAAATATACCACCCCAATTTTTGCCACTAGGTGGTACAGGAATCGATCATTTCATACATGTGAACTTTTACTTTTTTGCTTTGAAAAGTTTTGATGTTTGAATCTGTTTTCCCAGCAATTTTGTTTAAATGGTCGATGAATCTAAGGCCGTGCTGTGCGAGTGTGTAGACTTTGTCCAGACTAGCGCTTATGCTATGCATATGCTGATATTTGTCTCCCTGCAGATACTGTTCTGCTCATGATAATTTGACTATCGATCATGTTTTGCCAACTTCACGTGGCGGGGAATGGAAATGGGAGAACTTGGTAAGCATATGTAATGTAGCTTAATTGCTTATAGTCTGCACTGCCAATTTTTTACTGAACTATTCTGCCGTCTCAAGTTGACCTTTTCCTTCGAGAGTTATCTTGGCTGATCATGTAGAATGTGGACAATGTGATTTTGATAACCAAGTTAGCAGGAGGGATCATTCTTCTCGAACTTGAATTTTGAGAGTGATTAATTGCAGGTCACTGCCTGTGCAAAATGCAATACGAGGAAAGGCCAGAAAACATTAGAAGAAACGGGTATGAAGTTAATCAAAGCTCCTAAGGTTGGTAAGCTTGGCCTTCTGATTTTTTAAGTCCATAAATAAAACAAATGTATTGAACGTGAGATATGCTGTGTGATGGATCATGAGCATGTTTAATAGTGAGTGTCTTGGTGGGTCAGAACGAAAGCTAGGGAAGTTGACTCTCCGGAGCATGATGATGCTCTAATTTACATTTGTCGAGTCGGTCCGGTCCTCAATGTTGCTGGTTATTTGTGTCAATCTCGTTTTGGTGATTGGACATTCCAGACTTTGTTGTTTTAATCCACCAACAGTGGTGAGTTCTAATTTGCAGGAGCTGTTTGTTTCTTTTGT
Organism: Nymphaea thermarum; assembly: GCA_011799765.1. Classification (NCBI taxonomy): domain Eukaryota; kingdom Viridiplantae; phylum Streptophyta; class Magnoliopsida; order Nymphaeales; family Nymphaeaceae; genus Nymphaea; species Nymphaea thermarum. The sequence continues at coordinate 746,016 of JAANDH010000007.1, read as the reverse complement.
CGCAGGCACCCAAAGAATTCGACATCCAGGCTATACCCTTAACTTCTGCGGCCATAAATATTCTAAAAATGCGGAAGAAGTTACCGCCTGAGTGGCAGCAGTATCTTCCTCAGCCATCTTCGGAATCCTAAAATTAAAAAATGACCCATAGGCTAAAATAGGTACACATTTTAAAGTGCCGTGTACATTCTGTTGCTACAATTCTAATGCTTCTGTAATTCCCTGTACATTATAAAATTTTAGTATCTCAGATGTACTGTATCATGTTTGAAGATACTGGAGAATCGTTGCTTCGCAGACCATCTACATTTCGTTACTGGAGTGGGAGATAGATTTTTGGAATTCCAATTTAGGATTCGGAGGACAAGAAAATCAGATCATTTTACCATAGTGGCTCATCATATTTAATCTAGTCTGATTTCTGTTAAAAATGAATGTACATGATAAAATTTAACCATTTTTTCAAATTCGCCATTTAAGTTTTAGAAGATGGTGATTGGTGAGACATTGATTTCAGTATGAATTTAAAAGCATGATATTTTAGTATCTAAATTGTCTTTAACATTTCGTCTTCTACAGTCATTTACGAGTGTCTTGCATAGCAGGCCGTTTTCTAGTTCTATGCGAAACACTGTAAATTTCTCAGACCTAAATACCAATGTAAAAATACGTTGAATCCGAGCCTTACAGTACATATACTTACTGCCAACATGCCTAAACTGTGATGATTGTTAACATATTATCACAAAGCAAGGGATCATGTTGAATAATGACATAGTGCTGCTCTCCTGCTCGTGGAAAATTTGGGCCCACAAACTGCGCCTGGAAATGACAATGCCATGAAAACATGGTTGTGGGACTGCCACAATTGGATACGTTTGGTTCTAATTCGAAGTTGGATTCGATTGAAAACTAAATCAACCGAGTGTTTATTGATAATCTACGAACAACAGGAGCATGAGCATCATTTTAAATTGCACATAGATAAAGAAGGCGGAAAAGAACACATCCTGATGCTGACATGAGATCGGCACACCTGGCTAGAATAGCGGCTTAAGGTAAAGAGTTTTGAACCCCTTGGCTTTTTGTCGGAAAGAAAAACTGTAGCTTAAAAACAAAAAGGTTCGGGGGAACAACTGGAAATTTTAACTTTTACAGTACCTAGGCATGCAGATCTTAGAACCCAGTACTTTCTACTTCAGTAAAATATATATATATATATATATATATATCACAAGTACACGTAATAACTGTCTTGGGTACTGAGTTTACCTTTTTAGTGATTTCCAAGGAAAAATGTGCTAAAAGTATTCTCCTTGGCACCTCGACAATTAAGGGTAGCTAAATATTTTTGTCCAGGAATAAAGTCCTTACAATGCATCGAATGGTACACCTGTGGAGATTCCAATGAACTGTTCAGGGCATCTTTCCTGTCAGGAAAGTCCTATTTACTAGGGCAATTTTTTCCTTTCTAGCTTCCAAACGACTCATCTAGCTCTGAAATTCCTAACAAAGGACAGACCTTCTGAAGCTACAATATCCTTCCCACTATAAACAGTTGGATAGCTCTTGGTTTGGCATGGTTCGGTTCTCCATCACCGCTTGTGAGTTCATTCTGGATTTGGGAATACTTTTATGAATTTTTTCTTATTAGCATGACATGTAAGCACATTACTTTTATGGGTAGTACTCTTTCAATGTATACTAGAAGGTCTTAACTCTTAAGAGAACCGACGTGCATTCCCTAGGAGCAGTAGAAGAACTTCCAGCAGGAGCGACCAGAGCAAGATTGTCTTAGTGTTGTTGCAAGTGGGTTGAATCCGAGAGGCAGCGAAATACATTAGAAGTTGAGTCAGAATCGAACACGGTAAAACCAGATCCTGTCCAAATGCATTTAAAGAAAGTTGTCAAATTCCTGTGTTCTTTCACGATGCACCAACTACTGTATGCACAAATGGCACGTCTGGCATGCACGAATATGTGACTTTCTTTAAATCTTAAAGGCAAATAGATCGTCCCTTTGCTTGTTGCATGGAGTACCAATAGACCCCACCTCTCAACATCGTTAGCCCATGAATACACAGTATGGTCGCGCATAATTGCCTCCTTTTTGTTCTATAGTCTAAAAGACAACACATCGGGTTAATCACTTCGCCCTTTTCTTTTCATCTTTAACGTTTTGCTTTATTTCAATAATTTGACAACATCTTCCCTTCATCACAGGATCTCACTTTTACTACTACTCCATCTTATCATCAACTATCACGCTTCATTGATGCAGTAGCAGCTTTATCGCCATATTTAAAATCAAAGATCAGTTTCTTTCTGGACTGAGTTCCTGGCCTCTTTCGAACGGTGGAATTGATTTTCGATCTTGTTAACCAGATGTTTCCTGCACAATAGACCAGGATTTCACGTGGCGGCTTGCGAAAATCAGGCCTTGGAAAAGGACATGGGAGTTGCCTACCAGGCAAAATAAAACCAAAAGGATGAGAATGACAGTATCACAAATACTGGATTGGTATTCGTGCGTGTGTGCGTGCAGGCATGCATGAAAGCCAGAGAGCGAGCGAGAGGGATGAATGAATGGTGCAGGTGGTGGCACAGTTGCAGAAAGCTGCAATCAAGTATCTGCTCTCTGCTCTTATGTTCTTGCAAGTGTACTTTGTAAAGCCAAACTGCCAAAGGTAGCTGCTGTGGTCTGGTGGGTTTTATTGACCCATGTGATGTCTTGTTGATGATGATACCAATGGTGGGAGAATGGGAAAGCGTTCCGTTTCCCTTGGGAAACAATACAAAGACGATGAGCAAGCGCTGCAGCAGGAACAGTCGCAGTTGCATGACCCAAAACGGCTGCTGCACTGCTGCCTCTCTGTTCCAAGTGGTAAAACTTTACCCAAAATCGGTTAAGCCTTTTTAAAGGAGCATACCTCAATTACAAAGAATTACGGCCTAAAAACTACCAAAGTTGCTGATGGGCTTGAGAAAGCTCAGTCATCCGTTTGATTCTTATGATCGCTATTCCTCTGAACTGCAAATGGTGATGGAGTTCACTCTTGAGAGTTGAAGGAAGTAACTAGTCGCAGGTAAAATTTGATTCTCCTGGGCACTATTACTCTACACTACAAACAATGGCAGGTGCTACTCTTAAAGTTGAAGAGAGTAACCCAAAATTAATTCAGGTCTTGTGGTAGCTGTAGACCTCAGGGAAAGGGAAAGGGGCAGGGTTTTCAACTTCTTTCGTGTATCTCTTCCTACTTCATGAATGAAATTTCACCTTGCGATTGGAAACCCAAGAAAACGTTTCCAACATGTCCGGTTTGGGGAGTTCCACCGACATGTATCAAAATACGAAATTTTCATTCGCTGTCTGGAAACTGGCACCAACAAACAGTTCTATTAAGATGAACATGGCACCAACGTGCATCTCAGAATCAGCCGGAAACCAATTCGATGGCAACCCGATACAAGAGTTAGAACTGAGATAAGTATTTCGGTATTTCTGAAAACATTAGAAAAACTTTACTGATTAATTGTTGAAGAAAAATCAATAGACTATCTGGTAAACTTTTCGGGGGAGACTGGAGAGAGAAGGGTGAGGATGTGGTAAATGTGGAGGGCGGCCATGGAAGACTTTTGTCGGAGGCGCAGCATAGGTTGGGGGACCAGAGAGCGGCCCCTGTTGTTTAGGTGCATGTGACATGGAGCCACGTGCTTGTGGCCACCACATGATATGATAACAGCCTTATTGCTACCACCAATTCATCAACCGCAGCGCATCTCTTTCCCACAATCATATGCAAACACGAAGAAAAAACTTATTTACTCCACCGCTTCGTCCAGCATATACAAAATATAAAAATGACTTGGGAACTAATGCAAACTTTCCATGAACAAATCTTTGTTTTGCAGAAAAGAGAAGACAGAAATGTTTGTTTAGCATCTGTGTTTTTCTCTCTGATTAGGAGATGCTGTGACCTATACAAACTCCCCCACCCCCCACCCAACAAATTGTGAGCTATGTATGATTTTGACTTTATTATTGCAAGTTTGCTTACTGATAGACCTCCATAACAGCATTGAGGTTAGAGGAGCAGAGTTCCATTTGAGCTCTCACATAAGAATTAGAATGAAGCAGTCACTTATTAATCTGCAAGCTTATTGTGATCAATGAACGATTCATTAAAAAAAGAAAAGAAAAGAAAAAAACTGCATTCTGCATCTCTCTTGCTTTGTCGATAAAACAGTCACTCGCTACTGATTGCCTTTACAGGCCACGAGTCAACATAAAGTTGGACCAAAACTTACGAACAGGGCCGGATGAAGGTATGGGCAATGCGTAGGTGGGTGATTACCTATACAAACATACAAAAAAATCCTTATTTTTATATTGACACCTTTGGGTAAGTTTTCTTATTTATATGTTGATGCCCCTTAAAAATTTAAAATTTATTACTAGTGCCCCTCATATAGAAATTTCTAGCTTATTAATTTCATTAATTGTAGAGCCAACCTATCACAAACTTAGAACGTAGGGATGAAAAGACTCATTTCAAATCTTACCGAAGAAATTTCCGACTTAAACGTATCACCTCAATCTGTTGGCAACCCAAAAAAAGCACGTCTTTTTTTCTGATCAGTGTTACTCATCTACTTAAATTGCCTGGTCCAGTGTGACCATCTCATGCAAAGGAATGAGCAGATGACGATTAGTGGGCTTTTGGGTAGCATGGAAAATAAGTCAGGGAAAGACTTTTCTCGTCCTGCCATTGGGTGAAAATATTGCTAGATAAAATGGGGAAAATTTTTTTGCTGAAAATTTCAGTTCCTGTTTGTTTCCACCAGTCCGATACACCTTCAAATTTTTAAACAAGCTAATCGAACGAGCCCTTGAAGAAGTAACGATAACAACAAGGGATTCCGCCCTCTACAATTTCAAAGTGTAGAAATGTCGTACAAACAGCGCTAGTGAAGTGAAAAACGATTTCCAAAATGACAAAAGATTGCAGAACATATAGCATGTATTTTTACAAGACATTTAAAAAATGTTACCACAGAGAGAGACACAGAGTGAAAAAGAGAGGGAGAGAGATCCTCCATTTTTACTTCTGCCACTTCTTACCATTTTTCTTCACTTAAATAGTCCCTGGAACAATGTATATCGCCAAATTCGGATACAGTCTTCAATGAAATGTAAATTATTAAGCAGCTACAGTGTCGACCCATGCGACAAACACAGAGAAAAGTCTTCTTCATTTGCCTTTGCTTTTTTCTGTATTATAAGCACATCCATGCCCATTAAATGTTACCGACTTTTACAGTACCTTTTTCTGAGTCTTTGAGATGAGAGAATTCAATTGGATTTGGCTATTCAAAATTGGACCATAAGGTCAGTCAGAACCGTTTTGTGGTCCAACCGTTAAAAACATATACGCGTGCAGATTCGATTTTACAGTTCAAAAAACTTCTTAGATTTTGAACACTAATAAACTTTTGATCTTTTTTGGTTTTCTTTGAATATTTTATTGTTATGAAATCCGCACATACATGGTTGAATAATTGTAAAACGGTTGATGTTCAGCAGAAATAGCAGGATCTGGCCCTGTTCCAACCGCCTCTTCTCTGTATGTGTATGCCATCTTTGCGACCAAATCATTATAAATCCATTAAAAATATGCTTTAGAAAATCTTGTAGGATTTTAAAATCAAAGCCTAAATCTAATATTTGGCTTCGAATTAAGCTCGCTCTATATAGTTATATTTAAAATGTCTCTAAACATGATAATTGAATGTGCAATTGTTCTTCTAAGAAAGGACTAAAAATATAAGGGATCAACCAATCTTGTAATGTGAATGTAGATATGTCTATATGTAATGTGCATAGAACTTGGAGAAATTTCTCATACAACAGGCATGAAATCATAGTTAGCATTTCTTGTACTAATGCAAGTAATGTTTTTTGGGTTTACGAGACGGAGGCTCTGACAATTTCCTGTTCTAAACTTTGGCAATTATGAGGCCTACAATGTTCTCAAGTGAAAGGGAGAGTGGTTGTATCAATTGGTGTCAGGGGCCTAAGAAAAGCGAAGCGTTTTTAGGAATGGGGTGAATCAAAAATGCCAGTTGAGTGCATGACTGTTTCACCGAAAACAAACGCTGAGTAATTATCCGGCATTGCCATTTATACTGTCCAAGAAAAGAAAGAGAGAGAGAGGGTAGGGGGAACCACAAATAGCTAGAGAAGTATGCCATCTGTTTTGAGTAGATGTTGCTCTCACTGCCGACAGATTCCAACCCTTCTTCTTCCATAACTAAACCCACCACCAATCCTCTCTCTCTCTCCCTGTGTCCTCATGGGCTTTCCCCAAGGAATGCCGTTTTCCGGTGACACTTTGCCCGGTGGCGCGTTCAACGACTTCCTCTCAGACGAGAGAAATTTCTCCGGGGTACAGAGCTTTCCCCCTTTCCTCTCTCTCTCTCTCTGTTTCTGTGTAGCATTCAATTAAGTTTCCATGAGCAATGTTCTCTCTCTTTTGTCTCTCCACCACTCTTCTCTATCTCTCTCTCTCTGTGGAAGCAGGAAGCTGGAATAGAGTGGTTATCCGCTTTCGTGGAGGACTGCTTCTCCGGCGGCGGCAGCGGCCACAATCCAGTGGCTACCCAAGTGGGCAACATGGTGGACGTGGCGGCGTCGAGTACCATAGACGCTCGAAAGCCGGTGAAGCCGCGGACCAAGCGCAGGAGGCCGACGGGCACCCCAAGTGGGTGGTCCAACGAGGATGAAGAAGAAGAGGAGGAGGAGGAGGAGGAAGAGGAAGGGGAAGAGAGACAGGAAGAAGAACAAGAGTGGGATAAGGGTATGGAAGGCTACGACCCTCCATTGCTGGACCAGGCTTACTGGCTCGCAGACAGTGAGCTCATAGTCCAGAAGAAAATCAAGGAGGTGGAAGACAGTCACATCAAGGAAGGGTCGAAAGCGGAGGATAACGGCAGTGCCTCCCCCCCTCCTTCTGCCGCTGCTGCTGCGGCTGATGGTGGCTCGACTGGCAGCTTGGAAGGGAGCAACGGGCAGCCGCAGCAGCCGAGGCGGTGCAGCCACTGCCTGGCTCAGAGGACGCCTCAGTGGCGGGCCGGCCCCCTCGGGCCCAAGACCCTCTGCAATGCATGCGGCGTCAGGTTCAAGTCCGGCCGGCTGCTGCCCGAGTACCGGCCCGCCAAGAGCCCCACTTTTGTTAGTTACAAGCATTCCAATTCTCACAAGAAGGTCATGGAGATGAGGATGTCCATGTCCGTTGCTTCCGATTGAATGAAGATAAACTCATTCCCCTTCTTCTTCTTCTTCTTCCTGTCTTTCTTCCCTGTCCTCCCCACTTCTCTTGCGTTTCCCTAATAATAATCTGAAACCAAATTAGTAAGCAAAAAGTAGTCTGGTAAACCTTACGGGAGTTCAGTCGCAGTAAACGCAGTGCGTTCGAACATTGCATTAGATTGTACTACAGAAGAAATTATCGGATTACATTACCCCGGATATCACTTGGATTCCCTGGTCAGCGAATCGGTTTTGAGGTTGGGCAACGCCGTATGGATGAGGGTCTTCGGGGCTTATTCAGATTGTCTCTTTCTGCTACATCGAATCGTCCGTTGGCTTTATTATGCGTCTCGGCTCGGTGTTTCCCGGTTCCTTCTGTCTAGGCCGCTCTTCTTTGAGAAAAGAAAAGGTTAATGAAGCACTACTAAAAGCCACTTTTGGAATGAAGCACTACTAACCCAACTCAGCTTTTGGAATCGTATAATATAGTAATCCGACTCAGCGGCCCGTTGCAGAAAGAGAAACCAACTTCTCCTTATCCATATGCACGTAAATGAATCTAATCTAATCTAAGCCTATGAAAAAGGATGGACCTCCACTCACCATGAATGTTGTCAGATATTGAGTTTAAAATTCATCTTCGAGCTCCAAGTTCGAAGCTTGCTGGATTCTCATCGATTATATTAAGCTCGTCTTCAAGTAAAACATTTAAAAAACATAGCAACGTAACATTTCAAATGGTTTTTGTGAAAGATATAAACTTGTAGTTCCTACATCTTAAAATTTAAGAGTCTCAAGTTTCTCCCCATTGACTTTGGCTTGGGTTTCATGAAATTCCGAGGGTATAGGAAATGGAACTTAGTTTTCAAATCTGTGATTTGTTTGAATTATGGATTCAAAATCTGCTCCATATTGATTAAGATCTTCCGTTCCAAAATTGAGGTTAGTGAGATGCCTCGCTACAGTCTACCCACACATAGGGAGGAGATTGGAGATTTACGACTCCAGTTGACCTCGCCCACATCTGACTCACTCATTGATGTTCATTATTATTATAGAACATATGAGTTGTTAGAGCCTGGTTCTTGCCTCTGAAATGGATGCAGATTTGCCATACGTGCTACCCGAATCCGCATGAAGACTTTCTTGCACCATCGTTAAAGTCGAAGCGCAAGATCCCATCAGAAAAATATAGGGAAAAAAAAAAGGTAAGTCCGGCTTGCCGGATTCGAACCAGCGACCTAAGGATAACAGCTTACAACTACAGTCCTCCGCTCTACCAACTGAGCTAAAGCCGGGACTTGAAACGTTTCTGAACTTAAATACTAAGGATGCAAACAAACGGTCCGTCTGAAAAACTTAGGAATGAAGCCAATGAAGGCGACGAGAGATGATTGAAACATGTCACATCCATTTGGAAGCATTTGACACTCCCATCTTTAAAAAGCCCTCTCTCTCTCTTATGTAAGGAGTAAGAGGTGGTGAATAATGTTCTTGTGGGCCTTATCAATGTTGGGTCTACTTGGAGCTTCTTCACATGCTCTCCGCATCTCAAACTTACCACAGTTTTCCTTTCATCACCTTCTACATGTAAATGGTACTCAACTTTGATTCTCTTCCTTTCTACCCGTGCACACTAGTCATGTTTGTGCTTTGTTTTTACCACAAAATCCAGCGCTCAAACTTGGCTTGTGGGCATTATGATTATTCAGTCCTATGGTCGACTCCATCTCTTATCCCCCTTGTGATGTTGGTGGCACTCGGCTGCTCGTTTAGTTAATGGGCTGCAGCCTTTTGACAACAGTTCCTGTGTTCTTTCACGATGCACCAACACAGTTTTGGACCTTAGGATAAGGGGAGAGAGAGAGAGGAGGGATTCAGCTCTCGATTCAAAGCAGTAAGATGAAGTACCTTTTTTTTCTTCCTTTTTTAAAATAACGCTATTGGTATTAGTTTTTCTGTGAGCGATTATCGAGAATGGTGATATATAAGCTGCAACAAGGATGCAATTCCCCGGGAATAAACCACCCATGATTTTGTCTGCATTTAGTTTGGCTTGGGATTCATCTTCTTGTTAAGATACTGTTTTTTCCAAGGATAGAGAAACTTGCACAACGCTGTTGCTGGTTGGGGTGGATACAGGTAAAACCGAGGAAAAAGACACACCTTGTTGCCATAATAGGGAAAACCAGGACGACATAGTTGTGGAGCTTTCTATCTATCTATCTATGGGTCATCAAAGGCTGCCAAGGGCGAATGGGATTGATTTGGACGATTGGCCAAAGAAAAAATATCAGGGCATCGTGGTCCTCATCTCCCTAATTTTGTCCTGCAATTGCTTGGCACTGCCGGCCATGAAAAGATCCTTACCGAATTTCATTCACTGGCCGGACTTTGAACGCCGCAATTGCTAACATTTCAAGTTTGTCTAAAGCAAATTACGACTCGCAGTGTAATCGATCACAAATAAAGCCTACCATCTTGAAGACCAGAACTTCTGCAGTTTTCTCCTCCTTTCTTCTTTCCTGTATTGTTCCTTCGGGTTAAAAGAGCATAGAAAGGAACGAGATGGTTCTCATTTTGGGGTTGTTGGGAGAGATACGATCTGTATTAGAACACTTTCCAAAAATCTTTCCATGGCTTATACGAAAAGGTGAGTTTGATCCGAAGGAAAGCAAAACTTAAAACTGGCGAAAGTCGGCACACAAACGAAAGCATGGGCAGTGCCATTGCTAAAATGGAGAAAGACGGTGTCACTTTTGACGTAAGCTGTGCTGCTTTTAACATGCTGCGGCCCTTTGTCACTTTCCTGGTAATGTATAACTTCAAGGTTAACCCTGTTACTCTATTGCGCCTGCTTTTTTAACCCTTTCCCCCTTGCTTTCGAAGTCCACATCTTATCCAGGAATTGAACTAAAGACCGGCTTTCTATCCCTTGCTTGTCCGACCAGCTATATTAAACCATTAAGACTACTATTTAATGGTGGTGAAGACTCACCGACAACAAGGAAAAGGAAAGGAAAGGAAAAATACTGATCACATCTTTTCAAGCCCCCGACGAGTAAAATTCCTGATTTTTCTTCCGGGTACACCTAATCCTTGACCCTCAGCAGCAAATGACAAAAACCACCAGGAAGGCATCGTTGTTCATGTTCATCGACATTATTAGTGGCATTGCAAATTGAAAACCACTACCTGGTTTGAGTGCCAGCAATACTACCCAACTTTTTATATCCTAATAACCTTAGGTGAAATAAATTTAGAAGTTTGGGAAAACTTTTTCAGTTCTCACATATTTATGTCTTTCAACAGGAAGACAATTTTTCTTGATTTTCTTTAGACAGTTCTGTGCAAGAGGAGAGGACTGGCACCAACTTCCAGATTTTCACCGGAACGAGGAGGTCAAGTTTTATGTAGACAGTGGGTGAAAACAAGTCGGATAAACGCACGAACATGCAGTGCATGAATTTTAACATAATGACCTGCAAATCGTATGATTCTTCTAAATTGGAAGCCTACGAAAACAAATATGCCAAACGTTCAGCAAGTTGGGTACAACTTTTCTACAGTAGGAATAAGAGGGCAGCTGTGGGATGCAAAAGTGGCCATTTGAGTAAGGGAACATTGCTTTATTGGTGTATATATGTTTTCAGTTGGGACCCAGCAGGATGCATATGGGGTCAACCCAACCGTTGCCTGCTGAAGAGTGAACATCCATATTAACCATGGACAGATACCCATATCAGAATCCACCACAGTCAATTAAAGCTGAGTCGGTTTGCAGTAAATGCATGTCCAGCCATTAACACTAGGGAAAGGTCGTCAGGAGAAGCTCCTCCACATGCCAGCGCGAGCAAGAAATTTACGAAAGCTCCCCTTTAATACTGGGACTCAATCCGAGAGCCCAAATTGTATATTTGCACACACCAAAATCTGCAATGACGAGGAATGTCACCAAAAAGCTAATAAGTAAAATTGAAAGCCCTACCTCTTGACAATAAACAGGATTGATCAATAACCTTGTTTAAACGAGGTGAAGAAATCGATCACCCGGAAGCGAGAAAAACAGCTTCTTGTTATAAGCACAACAGCTTGGCCGGTGTCTCGTTGCACTGCCAGGCCTTCCCCAACAGATGTGGATGTAGGAAGGGCAAAAGTATCTGTATAATTTCAATATATTATTGCTTGTTAGGTGTGTGATCAGTAACCAAACAAGAGAGTCCCAGAGTCTCCAACCTTCAACCTATCTTGTAAAGTACCCAGCCTGCATTTTATGTCTCAGAAGGTATCAAACCTATTTTTTAGTGCCTCGAAGTGTCACGACACTTGAAATGAAGGCCAGCCATCTACCAACCCTCAACTCCAGATTCAAGCTGCTGCAGCATTCTCTTCCAGGATAAATAGGTCCTTGATTTGCATTCACATTCAAACTAGGCAAGTGGCTTGACATGAAGTTGCACAAATACTGGGTATCATCCATTAAAAATCAACGTGAAGCAATCCCATTTAAATTAGCACAAAGTGTAGCCGGTCGTGGGAAATTTACTTGGTTGAACAAAATTACATATATTGTGAGACTCAAGAGAGAGAGAGAGAGAGAGAGAGAGAGGCGGGTAAATGCAGAAAAACCAAACAGCTTTCACGCCAAGTCCACTTAGAGCAGTAATAAAGGCGGCTTGAAGTTACTAGATTCAAATTATACTCGGATAACTTCGAGTCGATTAACGACGGCCGGGAAGACTAAGAACCGACAGCATCTACACAATTCTAATGCCACAGCTTTGATAACACCGACAGTCCACATGTTATGACAAATAGCATCGTCAAGTAAGAGTTGAGACTGCACGGACTGAAGTTTCCTCAAAGAAACAAGCTCGACATCACTCACAATCACAAAGAAAAAAAGAGAAAAAGTAAAAGGCTCCACCGGACAGAAAAGCAGATAACTTTTTTTCCATAGAAAAAACTGGTGCTCTTTAGCTCCCCCTCTATCACATTTAATTCCCACCCGTTTCTTCCCAAGATACAAAAGCTCAAAGGCAGAGTAGATACACAAGAAAAAGCCATAAACGGAAAAGAGGAAAAAGGGCAAAAGTAAAAACAGAAGACGCCAAACCACTGAATGATCTTAGTTAGACTCGACCTGTGAGATTGACCTATACCAACACAAGTTCCTATCCTACTACGCGAAAGAAAATGACGGCTAAATGAGAAAAAAGGAAAACTATCACAAAGAAGGTGCACCACCACGCTGGTAACCGGATTGGACGCAGAAAAGCCGAGACCTTCTTCATCAGCTTAACCCACCAATTGTACCATAAACGAGATTAATCCACTTTTTTGTTCGTAATGAGCTTCTCTGAAACCAGGATCGCCAGCTGTCACCAGCATTAAGCTATCACTATCTAATCGAGCAAAACTTCTTCACTGCATCTTCAGCGGCAATAGAACTCAAAGGCACTTGAGCTACACAGAAGAAACTTCCATCGGATAACCCTAGCAACCATTAGCTACTCCGTTAGGTACTCTCTTCTCCGTTGCTGGTTTTGCACCCTTTGGATCCCCACTTCCTGCAACTGAGCCATTCTCCTCCACCGGCTTCCGCTCCCCAGCAGCCTGAGACTGTTCTTTCTGAAGAGTTGATGCTGAGTCGGTAGTAGCCTTCTGTGTTTTTGACTTGGTTCCTTCTTTATCTCCAGAACCAACTTCGGTTACTTGTCCATCCCACATCTGAAAAACAGTTACCATGTTTAGCTATTACCAACAGGACCACAACAAAATGACATGTACTCAAATTTACAAACCGTTTGTTCCGATAAAAAATGCTCCCTGACGAGATGCAAACATATAATCCAACTAATCCTAGAAAATGTATCATAAAACAAGGCTATCTCTCTCTTTCTCACACAACACACGGTGACATAAAAAGAGGAAAAAAACCCACACATAAGAATAATTGTTCTCAAAAAATTTGCCCTTTCATCAATTGTAGCATATGGAAAAACATGGCAAATGTAAAAAAATAAAAATAAAAGTAACAGCCGATTAAGCAAAAGAGTCCTTAAACAGGATGAAGACGTCAGGAAACTGAAACCTGCTGCTTATGGATCTGTTTCAACTGCTGTGTTTTTGCTCGGCTCTCCTGCATTTGCCTCTGGCGAGCTTCATAAAATCCAAAATCGTCAAGTATAGAAGTCTTGCAGACATATTCCTTGAATATCTTAAGAATTTCCAGCCCTTTCTCAAATTTCACCTGCATAGATAACGTGGCATAAAGCCCAAACCATGAAAGGCAGAATACCAAAGGATTACAAATTTACAAGGATTACAAGTACAAGGAGTAAGAAGCTACCTCCTGAGTGTCTCGGCTGTTTGTAACAGGTTTATTGTCATTGTTTTCCAGAGTAATGTGTTTCAGCAAACTGTTAGGGATGTCCTTCACGATGTGCCACTTGACAGGAAAACAACCGTTCCATTTGTCTTGCTGCCAATAGTCCAAGTTTTTGTTAAAATCAACTGGACCAACCATCTCTGCCAGGCCACAAAACTGCCCACTTGTATTCACCTGCAAAATATACAAATTTCAACAGTCATACAGGCTTCTGAACAGCATTGTCATGAAGACAACTCTTAAAGACAGAAAACAATATGAAGAGCCAACACTTACAGAGAACAACAAGAACACAGGACAACCATCGGTTTTCTCACGTGCTTCCTGATATGCAGCATCAAGCTTCTTATTACCATTTGGAGTACTGGCCCAAACATTGTACTTGATGCTCTTGTGGACATCATCCTCACTATATGACTTGATAACAAAAAATTTGGCATCAGGGTATTTGATCTCAAATTCCGATCTATTGTATTGATCTCTGTCTGGAGTTGCGGAATCATCTGATTTCCCATTCAAAGTGATATTCTGGCCCTTCACCGCCAAAGTGACACCAGAAGGAAAAGACCTTTGGTTCTTGAACCTAGCAGCTCTTGGTCCTTTATTTTGTTCATTTAGGACATCCATGTTTTCATTTCCATAATAGAAATACCCATTTCCTCGTCCTCTCGGTTTAAATTTACCATCAACAGGCATCCAACCACGGCCATTTGCTCTATAGTCATAACAATTTGAACTGTAAGTGGGTGGAATTCTTAACGCACCAGCACCATGATTGTATACTCTGTTATTTGGGTACATCCTGTTCATATAGCCAGGAGCTGGAGCCATACCAGAAGCTGGTCTTGAAGGATGCATACCCTGAAAACAGGAGGTCAGACAAAATGAAAATGGACGATTTTTTAATACCACCAAAACAAAGGATGCAATGGAGTCGCCATAGACTGGACTAAAATATGAAAATACGTCTTGATGACACCATAATCTAAAAAGGCACCTACTTTTCATCAAACAGCTAAAACCAAAACTCTATGCCACATATCCCAAGACGCCGATAGATGAGCAGGTTTCAGGAAGCCACGGACACTAACTTTAAAAGGATAAGAAATGAAACCAAACAAGAAACTAATCACATGTAACAAAGATTCATCCTACTATGATGTCTCAAACAAATCCAAATTAAGCACCAATAACAGTGAAATGAGACGCAAAAATAAACTCAATTACACATACCATAACGTGTGGCAATGGATGGAGATTTTGGTTTCTAGCCCCTGCAACAGTATGAGCCCCTGAAGAAGATAAAGGTCCACTTGTTGCGGATCTATGTTGTCCATCAGATAAGACAGGGCCATCTGTCCAAGTTGATGCATGCATGCACTCAAAACCAAACCTAGGATCCTGGTAACCGGAAGTTGGAACACCACCTGGCAGGATACCCCTCCCATATGAACCATTTGAACTAACCATAGCTGACTGCTGTTTGCTGGGTGTGGATAAAGGTGCTTTATGAATTCCATTTGCATTGCCATTTGCTACACCATTGGCATTACCATTGGTTGTTTCCGCTGGCACACTTCCCTGATCAGGTGAAACGGTGGTGGAAACCTCTGGCTGTGATGCTGGAACTTGATTATTTGAATTATACTGGCCGTTAGATGCATTAGGTGGCTGGTAATATGGCGGTGCATATTGGTATGTCTGAGGACCATACAGCTGCCCATCCGGCGGGTATGCACCATAAGGCGGGTAGCCATAACCAGGGTGGTACATCATAGACCCATTATCCCCATAAACTCTCTGGATGTTCACAAATGAGAGTCAATTTTTCAAGTATAGTCTGCAAGATAACTTACCAAAAGGGCAGCAGCAGGAAAATTAAACTTACATGTGTCGGCATCTCAACTCCATCAGGATTAACGTATCTTGAATAATCCTCCCATTCATTCATTGAACCATCATAACCTAAAAAACCAAAAACAACGGAGCAGCCAATTGACAACATTAACATCCAAATTTACCTTCAACAACAAACTAAAGAATGTAGGAGATAAGGTTAAGAGAGACCATACCCCCATAGTAGTATGAACTGTAGCCATGAGGCACATAACACACGTTGGGATCCATAAATTCTTGAAGGATGGGCGTAGTGGACCGATCACCAGTGGCATTTGACACCTTTCCAGCTTCACCAGCATCATATTGGACAGAAGACGGCTGTTAAACAAGGAAACAAAATAAAAATAAGAAAAACCATAGACATATAACCAAATGATGAGAAAACTCCAATCCTGACATGCATGCTAGAATCTGAGAGAAAAAGAAAGGCATTGGGGGATCCCTCACGTGATCCATGTCAAACACTAAATAGCAACCATATCTACCAGACAAAGTCTTGATCCAAAGAAAAACACAGGTTGTGATATTATTTACCTTCTTTGTTGGCTCTGGTATCTCAGAGGGCTTCTGTTGTGAATCCAATGACAATTTCTTAAGTAAATCAGATGATTCTATGTTATCTTGTTAAAGAAACTCAATCGTCTTGCCAAGAGGACATGACATAAACGAAATAATCAATTGAAGCAAGCCAAATGAGTCATTGCCACAGTTGGTAGCTGAAAGGAAGGAGGGAATGAAGGCACGTACACAAATATTGAAAGAGCACCCATGAGAAAAGGGAATAACAACTTCCTCTACAAAAGGATTTCATGCCACAGCAATTTATCACATTAAACGGAAACAGAAACCAATCCCTCAGAGGCAACGTAAGTAAAAGGTGATTAAGTATTTTCACAGTCAGTATCAAGTAGACGAAACAAACTCTGAGAGCAACAACAAACTCTGAGAGCTACTATTTGCCTTCAGGACATAAAGTTTGACTGATTTAAGATAACAAAAAAAAACATGAGAAACCCACGAAAAAGAACATGGGTCCTTACAAATTTTTTGCTAAGTATATTTTGACAAAATTTACAATCAAATTACTGGGAAAAGTCCTCTTAATAGTTTGGTGTAAGCATACATCCTAGACTGTCTAAAAACTAACACCAGACTAATGACTAAACCATTTTAAAAAAAATACCAACGTACAAGGACAATAAAGACCATCGTAAAGGAAATCCTACATCAAACAATTCAAACACACGAAAATAGAACACTTAGAGACCAAGCAGAAAATGGTTTAGTCACCCCAGAAATGAAGTTCCACAAGAAACTCCGGTAAGGACATCATGTTTTTCCAATCAGGGTTAAACATTTGAGAGGATAAACCAACTAAAGCCAACCTCCCAAACAAGAAGTCCGGCTTAGAGAATAACTTCAGACAAACGATTAAGAACTATAAACATAAAACATACAAGACTCATCCAAGCCGAAGAGTGATCAATAAATTTTCTTAGTTAAAGGTAAACTATAGCACCAGGAATCCTAACCACCAAATTATTTTACTGGGACAACTTAAACTAGTAAATGACAGGAGGAGCTTAGACACTATAGCAACCCAAATGACCACCAACAGGAAGAACCAGAAAACTGAAACAACAGAATCCAGACTTGACGATATCTATCGTTCCCTGATCTAAATATAAAAAACGAGAACGATCAAAACTCCCAAGAAATTAGAACTCTACACTGAATTTAGAGTCAGAAATGCTAACGAACGTGACTACAAGCAGAAACCTATCACAATCATCAGGAACTAACAATCATAACCAAGTTAAAGAAAACTATATTACACTACACCAAAACTCATTCAAAACATTTCCGGATCTAAACATAAACCCTAGAAAAACCCAGCAAGCGCCAAAAACTCAAAACCTATAAAAGCATAAGCAGAGAGCAAACTGTAGAATAATCACAATAGTCCATCAAAATCAAACACCCCGCATAGCCCAACTCAAGCATAATCACTTCTCTCCGATCCATACACGAAACTCAAGCAAAACCCATCAAGACCTTCACACCCCATAATCGAAAACCCTACAACTAGCAAACCCTCACGTATACACGATCGGAAACCCCATAAGTTCATCAAACCCAAAACGCGACGAAAGCAACAACGACAGCCACTTACAGAACTGAAGCGTGGAGACTTGATCGGACCCCAGATCTACACATAAACCCCAACAAAACCCACCGAACGCAACCAGCAAGGCGCAGCAAATAACCGATAAACCCCACGAATATCCCAAGACACAAGAGAAAACAGTGAACCACGATAACGAATCGAAGAAGGATACGGTCAGGAGTAGGAGCCACGGTTGCCATGGTGGTGAGATCTCCTTGTTTCAGCCCAAAATGGTACCTCTCTCTCTCTCCCTCTATCTCTCTCTCTCTCCTTCTAGTTTCCCTTCAAGCCCTCTAGTTTCTCTCTCTCTTGACTGGGGTTATCCAATTGTAAAGGGTGTTGCAGAGAGAAGGACGGGAGGGCCGATGGTAGGGGGTTGATAAGGAACGATGGCTGTGAAACAGAAGAGGAGAGGGGGGTGGGGAGGAGGAGATGGAGGTGAAGCAGCCGCCAAGGGGAGGGGAAGAAGGGGGCGCTATTGGGGAAACGAAGTAAAAGGGTTTTCTTCAGTGCTAAGGAGGTGATTCAAATAGCACCACGGCTCCACCTCCAGAACCGGAAAAAATTTGCCCCCCGCCTTACTCCTTATTCGCTTGGGCCCATTTCTTTCTTATTATTGAACTCAAACTCTTCCCGACTCTCCCCCCTCTAGACTCTCTCCCTCCCTTTTTTTTCTACAGGAGTGAGAGAAACCCTAATCCGCCTCCTTTTCTTTTCTCTCTCTCTCTCCTCCCCATGTGCATCGTGCGTTTCTCTCTCTACATCACAGCCCCAATGAGTCAGAGACTTTTGGGGTGGCGTCTCCTCCCCACTTTACTTTCTCTCTCTACAATTCTGGAGCAGATTTGCTGTGGTGGTAGTCCGGTTCCAGGAAAATTCTTGAAGACCATGCCTTTCTGCGTTTTCTCTCTCTACTTTCTCTCCCAATCTTGGGGATCGCCCCGAATGGTCACAAGATATCCTTGTCACTGACTCGAAGACAAAAATAAAAGTGAAGATGGATGAAGAATAAAAACTATCTACCGATAAACAACGTTATTGGTTTTGTCATTTCTCATGCTTTATTCTACATTCGCTATCATTTTCCCCAACAACTTCTCAAGATGTATAGAAATTTAAGCTATCAGGGAACAGAAACTCAGCTTGATGTCTATGTTGCCAAATCCGAATAGTCTGATATGAAATGATCAAAGTTGGGTTCAGCTTCGAATATAAAAAAAAAAATCTCAAATTGGAGCCGAATTCATCTCTTAGCAAAAGAGATGTCGATTCAAAATTGAATCAGCTTCAATTCAAGGCTCTTGCTTCTCTGTTACTGTTGCACCATTCCAATGCAAAAAGCGCAGGAGAAATCAAAGAAAGAAAGCGTTTTCCGCTGCAAATCATGTTCCCTTCAATTCAATGCAAGTTATTTTTAACAAATCCGGTTAAATGAATGAGTTCTGGTTGTCCCCACATTCATCCCAAACTCTGAAAAGGAAGTAGAAGCGCAGGTCAACGAGGAACTCAGTCAAGCTATGACCGCCATTGCTAGGGGTGTGCACGAGCCAAGTCGAGCTCTAGTTGGGCCAACTTCAGCCTGGCTCGACCGATATATTGTTGGGCTTTAAGCTTGACTCATGTTAGAATCCAGCTTTACAAAGTCTCCTAAAGTTCAACTCAATATAAAGATTATGTTGGAGCTCGAGCTTGACTCATTTAAGCAAAGTTCAAACATAAACATGGAATTTGTTTTCATCTGGTTAACATATATTATCATTTCGACACGTGAACTCTCTTTGTTGTATCTGTCAAATCATTTGAACTCGATTCGATTCGCTTACAAACCTGAGTTTTAATCTAAACACTCATTCAACAAGTAAGTTGAGTTCGAGTCAAGCTTATCCAAGCAAGTTTAAGTCGAACCCGAATTGGCTTGACTCATTCTATACCTCTCTAGTTATTGCAGATGCTCTGCTTCAAATTCATGGTGATCTCTAGGCTGAAAAGGGGTCTGGAGCTGAATGAATGCTCAAGATGCATGAACCTAGCAAGGTCGGCCTGATCCATCTTGTGAACCGACTTTCCATGAGTTTGGTATGAAATCAGTGAACTCGAGCCATTGGCCGGCCACCTGTAACAAGTAGGCCGACGTTTTTTCTGTCCTGCTCGTGATTTTTGCCTTTTTGTCGCTTACGACAGAGGATCATTCCCCATGTACTCAACCCTCAATGTCATCCTTAAATATTTTGAAGCCCAAATAAAATGGATGTATGCATGCACCAAGAATTTAAGTTCTTTATTTTTTTCTTCTTCTTTCCTTTTTCTTCTAAGAAGGAAAGCCTTATTTGGGTCCGGACTATCAATTCTTATAAAGACAAAGTATATCATCAAATATAAAGTTGCATTTGGTTAATGATCTCGATATTTGGTATAAGTAATGCCAAGTCGTTCGGTCCCTAACTTCGGTCTAGTCTTTAAAAGTTTTAGGTAAGTAATAGCTTAAATAAATCTCTGACGTGTGTTTGTTTCACTGTAGATTTGAGATTCACAATGATATGTGATCATTCGGATTTCAGATCCGTGAATTTAATGTTGGACCCCTTCTCTCTCCTAAATTGGACTTTAAATTCATGGTTTTTTCTACATGTAACATATATTTAAGGTTCACGGTTTTGTGAAGAACACATTTTAATACAATCTTAGATTTGAGATTCCAGGCTATCAAACACTACTTTGTGATTTTTCAAGTTTATCTCAAAATGAAATTTATTTTATTATTTTTTATATCATGTCACATAATTGATGGCATGTCCTTTTAGACATCAGAAGCTTACAAATACGTGGCAAGGCTTTACTTGCCGACAATCCGAAATAAGCTTTGAATCGGTAACAAACACCCCACCGGCCAGCAAAGCTCGTCCGCTCCACATGATTGGAATGCCTAATCGTGAAACAAAAAATCCCAAACAAACATGGGTAAATATCTAATTAGTTTACTCAGTTCGATTACTAGGTGCCATTTTTTTTTTCTGAATGAATCTTTGTGATTAATAAAGTTCCTTCGTTTTGGGTGAACCGGGGCGTAAAGGCCGAAGTCTCCACCCCTCCCTCCTTCCATTCGTCGAAGATTGCTTTTGGTGTCTCGAAGTGACACTTTCACCATGTTTGATTGGTACCATCCTTTTGCACAATAGATTAGTAAAATTTGCGTTTGTTATTATTTCCAAAATTTCTGTTATGCAAAAAGTAGCTTTGCGTTTTCATTCTTTGTTTTGCAGCATGCCTCGCATTAAATTTTTTCCTAATGAAATTATTCTATTGCATTTATTTTTTGAGATTATCGAAAGTTCGGATACTTTATCGAGATAAATACGAAAAGCTTGAAATCTAGAAGATGCCCTCATTAAATGACATTTAACCAATCCCTTTTAGATGCAACACATGAATGAGAGTGAGAGAGACTGTGGGAAAAAATATTTGTCCTGCAATATCTACATATAATTAAGACTCGCAACTGTGGAAACAGTAGTTGCACGCCAGACATAAACTTCTTTCCTTTTTTTTTTCTTTTCCTAATGAAATTCCCTTCTTTAAATACTTATTAAATACATCATGGTTTAATTAAATATGAAATAATTTTGGTCCTTCTCACCTTTGTAATTAATCTAAAAAATATTTAATTGCACTTTTACATTTAATTTGCCTTTCATTATAGTCTTGGATGTTCCTCTAAACATGTAAATTTCGTTGATTATCCTAAACGTAAAGTTTTTCCTTTCCCCTTCATAGATGATGATAAACAGATTAATTTATGTCATTAAATTTAAAGTTCTATTTTGTAGATTATTCCATTTAAAGTAACTAAAGTTCCATGTTTATTCTCTTAAAGGCAATAGTATGCAAGTTGCAACTTTAAATTCAATTAAACTCATTTGTTCAGATTCACTAGATCGTTTCGTGCCCCAGTTTTGCAGCTAATGCCACACAAAGTTGTTCAAGTTGCAAGGAAAATGACATCCTAAAATAATGTTATCTTGTTGACTCCTTCACTCTTTTGCTGTCTTAAATGTGACCAATATTTATTTATTTTAATAATCTACTTAGAGAAAACCATCTTCGATGAACAGTCCCTAAGCCTTATGCTTTCAAGGTTTTAGCTTATTTTAATGTCTGAGTAGTTACATCGAATCTTAAGTGTGACAATGGTCAATATTTAATTGCTCAAATGAAAACAAACCTACGTAATTTTCTACCAAATGATGATCACATGATCATCTATCAAGTTTAAATTTATGACTATTTATACATAGAGGAATGGAGTAAAACTAGTTTCGTTATGTAAAAGTACAAAAAAAAAAGCCAACTCACATCAAGTATTTTCCATTTGACTTGTGCATTAGGAAGGCTGTGTCGTGAAATGGTTCGTGTGAAATGCAATGCAGGAGAAAAATTTCATGACTAGTCGTCTCATTTCTTGCCGATCACTTTCGGTACCCTCTCTTTCTCTCTCTCTCGATGCGACACTTCACTGCGCAATCTTCCGGCAGCAAAACAGCTCAAACTGTGCCCTCTATTGGTTGACTCTGCAATTTCATGGAGGCAATGATTCATCTGCTCTGCTTTAGGTCAGAACGAGTCTCTCCTTCTTCTTTGTTTCGCATTTTTTATTCTATTAATGTTCTTCATTAACTTCCTGAGTTGTTGTTTTCTGGTGGGATTTAAGAGAAAAAGAAAAATAAAAGGAGGAAAAGGTCATGGGTGGTAACAGGTCGGATCTCTATGCATACAGTCACAGAAATCACGAAATTGGAGATGGATCCAACCCCTAAATTAAAGAATCCGAGCTTCTCTGAATTGGGTTTGATGCTAAAACTAAGTACTTATGGGATTTTATTGTTATTAGCGAAACATCTCACTAGTCCTTTTCACTGAGACATTTTCTGGTAGTAATCGGAACTCCGTGAACTCCACTTCGGTATGAAATGTTTGTAGGCAAAACTAGATTACAAATATTAACGAGTGAGCAGAACGTATAATTTGAAATCAGCAGGACTAAATCGTCTTGAATGTCGCATAACTTGGCACTCCTCTTCCTTTTTTGGTGAGTGATTACAATGTGTCTTTTGCGGTGGTTGAGGCAACAGAGAATCATTAACTACAAGATTTCCCTTGGATCTGTTCTACAATGTGTTGAATCCCACGATTGATGAAATTAGTTTCTCATTTTCACGAATAATTACATTAGCAGTTCAGCATATTAAGCATGATGGTCGTAAATTAGTATTGGTTGGAATTCTCCTATTCCACGTTCAACTGTTGTTATCTGAGAATAAGTTGTGAGTTCTCGCAATAAGTTTTGATGTGAAAAGGACCACCACAGATATAAAATAAGTGTAAAGTAAACTTAGTTGAACAACAGTACACTTTTTATGCATATTTTTTCCAATGCTTACCGTAAGCCCTTACGCACAAGAAAAATGTTGTTACTAAATAAATTGATAGTAGGACAAGTGAGCTGATGAAAACGAGGTCAACCATCTGAGCTGTCCTTGAACATTACCAACTGTTTTTTGACAGGAAGATAAATGATTAGAACATCTTTGCTCGTCACATGTTATGTAGTTAGTAGTTTGACATCAGGCTAGCTCTTTATCCTCTGCTCCTTGTTTTGTTTAGTTACAGCGTTGAACCTGCATTAATAATCTGGGGGATGTGATCAATATTTTCTTGGTATACGCATTGCTTTTCTTCTCAAGTAATGTTCTCTATAGATGTATAGAATTCGGAAAGGGCATCCCAATAAAATGCCTGAGGTGGTATCATCTGCACCATTCACCTGTTGGTCTAAGATTCCTCTCGATTATGTATGTACATATATGATGTATCAGGCTTCCTAACGTTAAGAGCTTTGCGTTCCTTCGTCTATGTAGATGACCGCCGTAGGTGTATATTCCTGCCGCTTGCAGAAACAGGGAAATGTTGCATTTGGAGAGAACACCTAGAGATACATGGGTTTTATTTCCAGTAACACTAAAGCTCTATTACTAAGCAGTACATCCATTTCAAAAGCACTGCAATGTCAATCTAAAGCAAAGTGCAACAATAGTATAGCTGCCTTTTATTGCAGCAAGTCGGGATAAGGTTATAACAAGTCACCATGATCTTGCAATCTTTTTGCAGGCTAAATACTAATGCCAAATTCTATATGCCACAAGGATACCCTATCTTCTGCCCTGTTACATGTCCATTCCTAGACAAGTCATATTGGAATGTTTGGTAATAAAGTCAGATGCTTTGATGCCTTGAAGGATCGACAACATCTATGTTCATGGTGTTGTTCACACATACTACCAGCGGCGTCCTTACATGATGGTAGCCGTCAAACCATACAATGTCCCCAAAATCATACCTCCCTTTGGAGTTCTTCAATGGTGTCAATGTTACATGATACGAAATCTTTTTTATGTACTTAGTAAAGGCCATCATCCTTGGCCACACCATGACTTCCACTCCTTCAGGGTTCACAACACTTGCAAAGTAGATCGCGTTAGGCCAACCCACATTTCTCAGAGTTCGCCGAACCGTGGTTGTCGATTGCAGGTTTGACACCACGATTGCAGGATAGTTCAGGTCAGCAGTGTCTACGGGATATGCAGGGCAGGTGGCATTAGTTCCAGGAGGAAGGGAAATGATCTTCCTTATCTGTTGCTCGCTGTAGCCCATGCCACAAAGGAAGGAGATGTAATCTGATGTTTCTACATCATAAACAAGTCCTGGATCAAGTGCTGCCAGTGGATTGACGTGGCCGGCGCCGGCGTCGAAGGGATCGGCTGGTTTGGTGACTCCTCCACCAAGCATCTTATCTAGGCTTGTATCAACAGTATAAGCTGTACATATGAATAAAAATGTCAACTTCACGCTGATTATATGCAACGGCAATGGAAAAGAAAAATGTAGATATGCAAAGAAGAATACACAGAGAAATCCCATTTGGAAGGGTTGCGGCAGTATGGAAGATCGAGTTACAGACGATGGCCGTCTACGAAAGGGTGGTACCTGTTGTCATGAGGGCTGACTTGATGGCAGCAGTTGACCAAGTGGGATGGGCTGCCCTGAGCAGTGCGACTACTCCTGCTACATGAGGGCAGGCCATGGATGTTCCTGACATCAAATTCCATTTGACTCTGTTGTCGTCAACAGGAAATGAAGAAGGGGGAAGATTTGTGGGCCAAGCTGCCAAGATGTTCACTCCAGGGGCGCTTATGTCAGGCTGAGATTAATCAAACCCGTTGGGCATTCAACATTACGGAAATATATAAAAATTTGAACGACATATTACAAAAACAGTGGTTCAAATCCGTGATCACGCAGAGAAGAGAGAGAGAGAGAGGGGGCACCTTTAGGATGTTGGGGGCTATGGAGCTTGGTCCTCTAGAAGAGAAATATGCCACAGTAGGGGCTGGAACTCTGCCCACTGAGGTCTTGGTTTGGCCAATCTGCATGGTTGGAGCTCTTTTGAACTCACAAGATCAAGTTAATGATCAACCACAAACATTCGATGTTCAGACACTTGAACAAACTGAGGAAAACAGCATTTTAGTCCTTTTAGGGGTATCTAAACATGGGCAAATAGGAGTTCAAGTTTTGTTCTATTTCAACTTTAGATGCAGCTATCGACCTGTGAGTACGGCAGGTATAAGTCATAAAGCGGACTCACAGAACAAAACATACATAAGTAGGAGGTAAAATCTCGATCTTCAGCTCACCTGGATGTTTGGACATAGGAAAGAATCTGTGTCCCTTGAGAGATATCAACGAAGATGGTGGGTAAGAGCGAGACTTGAGCCTCTTGTCTGGTGGGTGAGTCTGCAAAGATCAAGGCAGAGCCACCAGCGAGATAGACAGCTATCGCTGCCGCTGTGCTCGACACGGTGCTCCCCATTGTTGAGAAGCACAGGACTGCTTTGCCACGAATCTCCTTCTCCTTCAGCTGATTGATGTCGCATGTCCTTTCCAAATTCCAACACATCACAATATGTCTTTATAAGTCACCGTTATAATTAAAAGATTTATAGCAAGTTTTGCACTAAGGAAGGATGCGTGCTGAGCACTGTACAATAGTTTATTTACCCAGACGTAGAAGACGCTTCTCCCTCCACCAAGGGCAACTTCATTTGTTCCACCGCCAAGCCTTCCCCCTGTCAAAAACCATGCGACTTCTTCAAGTTACCAGATCTTTTCTTTTTTGGGGTGTTAAAACCAGTGTGTCCTACTGATATTATCCGCCCATCAGAAGGTTTTTATCCTCCTTTAAATGATCATATCAAAGCTATCTCTCACCTTTGCACAATGTTCAGGTTATATTCAGTGAGATCACAAACAAACTAGATCGACCATTTTAACAGTCCCTTCCATATTTCTTTCTAGCATGATGTCAGACGTTCTGAACTCCAACATTGTTTGACTTCATAAATAATTATTGCTTGGCTTCAAACGTTCTAAGTTAGGTACACCTTTTTCTTTTCTTTTCCGGTACAAAGTAACTGCAGCTTGTACCTTGATATCGTTGACAAATTTGAACGCAGTACTGTTCTTGGTTAGTAGGTTAGGATTAGTTTTCCCTTTCACATGTTCAGAAATGCTTAATCGGATTTAAGATACAGAAACATTATGTTTTAACAAGATAATACTACTTACCATGATGGTCTTATTATTTCCCAAGACAAGTTCAGTAGGAAAGATCCTGTCAATTGTGGTTGCAGCCACACATATGCTCCATGGTGGCACATTTTGCACCAATGTTGGCTCTGGTCCCGCATTCCCTGCTGAGAAGACAACAACTATATTTCTCTGAGCTGCATGGAACGAGCCAATATCTGAGCTTGATGCAAAGAAGCCCGGCAATGGTGCCGGTGTTCCAAGTGAAGCCGATATAACATGGACACCATCCACTAGAGCATCATCAAAAGCAGCTAAGATGTCAGCTTCAGCGCAAAAGCCAGGGTTCCAGCATATTTTGTAGACAGCAAGCCTAGCCATTGGGGCACCTCCTCTAGCCAAGCCACGGGCCAAGCCAAGGAAGCTTGCATTGGCCACAGGGACACCAACAGCAATTGAAGCAGTGTGTGTGCCATGACCAACATGGTCCCTTGGGGACCTATACTCTAGATTCTTGGTAGTATTTAGCGGTCCTACTTGTGACTCATAGCCATTGATGTAGAACCGGGCACCAATCAGCTTCTTATTGCAAGCTGTGTGGTTAAACTGCTCTCCTGCGACACAGACACCCCTCCATTGTGATGGGACTGGCTTCATGTATGGTGTCTCTTTGAAACTGTCTGATTCTGGCCATATGCCTGCAAAAAAAAGAAACAAGAAAAAAGGAAATTTTGATCAGATTCTTGTATTGCATAGACAGAATCCGCAACCATAAATTTTAAGGAGTCAAAAGATTAACATCAACTGTGGTATATATGATGCCGCCATAAATTTTTGGTGGCAAGCTTCTTAATTTTGCATCAATATTATTTTCAAGAGTAGAAAAAACTAATTCTTGCTAATCTCAAGCAAATTTGTTTACTACTTGTAGGTGTTCAAGTTGATCTAATATGACTTTTTTAGCATTTCATCTTTTTCATCTCCATGTTCATGTATTGTGAGCCGTTAATCAGTATCGTATTGCAGATTATTGACTTAATCTGCTAGCAGTGTGGATAAATTATTCTAAAAGTATCTAATATAATTCGATCCGACATTAAGCATATGATATCATAAGAAACAGAAATTTTTCAAGGTTTGCAATTTGCAGCAGGTAATGATCAACTAGCACACTAAAATCTAAGCAAAGATCTTCAGCTATCTGCTACTCAATATTACCAGTTGTCTTTCTACCTGTGTTGGCTGTTTTGGATGCTTTAGGCGTTTAGCAGTTTGGATCCAGTTGAGTGATTAGCTTTCAGTAAACTGAAACCCTAAGGGGTTGTCCATTATTTTAACCATCAACCAGGAGTTGGCTTTTGAAGATTCAAAACTTTAAAATTAAAGTCCCATATATTCTCTCTCTCTCATATGTAGGCACTAGAGAAAGCTCAAATCAAGTAACTTCTGTATTTAGTTTAACCAACTGGTCAGCCTGACATTTGGCCGTACAGAAGTTTGATTTTCTCATTATAACAGAAAGAAAAGCTGTTGAATCAACTGTTCTAATGCTTTATTATTCTGTTGTAACCAAAGCAAAGTAACAGTCTAAAACGTTACGCTATTTCATAAATAACAAAGGAAAAAGTTCAGCATCTTGGCACTGGAAAGGACATTGTAAGAACCTGAAAGCTTCAAATTTCTGCAGCGAGCGAGGGCAGACAATTGAGGAGAGATAATAGTATGAAATTCAAGCAGAAGTAACAACAATGACAAATTATGGAAAAAGTATATATAATTACCTGTATCGAAGATGCCCACGACTATATCTTCACAATATTCAATTTGCATGGGCGTTTCCTTCTGGT
Organism: Nymphaea thermarum; assembly: GCA_011799765.1. Lineage (NCBI taxonomy): Eukaryota > Viridiplantae > Streptophyta > Magnoliopsida > Nymphaeales > Nymphaeaceae > Nymphaea > Nymphaea thermarum. Next base: position 717,763 of record JAANDH010000007.1, on the reverse strand, counting down.
GATCTAACGCTAAGCCCATGAAATCCCAACTTCGAGTTGTATGTATCTTCAACAGTCTACTTTTAAACACTGAAACCACCCCTTCATATCCTACAAATTCAGCGTTTCCTTTACTGTTACTGCCTGAATGCTTTTAACCATGCACGAATCATAATGCGACGATCCTTGGAATGAGAAGAAGAAAGTGTTGAAGTGATGCCGAGATTTGAAAAGGAGAACAAATAATTAAGGGCCGGGGACAGAAAAGCAAATGGTAGACTGCTTCAAAGAGGGTTGAAAGTCTTACTAGAGACTTTTTTTTAAAAAAAAAAAAAAAAAACACAACGCAAGAAGTTTAAGGCTAACCGGACAATGTGGCAGCCTGTGTTGAGTTGAGCTTAGCCGCGAACCCTGAGAAACTGTGCTTGTAGCTATAGATCAAAGCATCCCTCGCCTCATCCTCACTATGAAACAGACAGGAGGCAGTTACACATAATTTTCTGGTCCATTGGGGCTCATAGAAATTTATGACTTTCACAAAAATAATTACCTATCAAAGAGAGATGATAAAAGCTGCATGTGGTGCTGTGTTGTTAGAACAGGATCTTCATGATGGTTGTGGCCCAAATAAGCAATATGAACCTGCAACAAGATTTGATATGTCATTTCTTTTGTTTAGCAAGTAAAAACGCAATACATATTTATCAGATTATGATAATCTCTCTGTCTCTCCCCGTGCATGCATGCTTACATCGTGATTTGCAAAACCCATGTGCATGTGGGTGATGGTGGACAGCTGACTAGTGGAACTGTCGCACTTTTTACTAGTAAAGAAGCTATCTTGAAAAACTTGGTCCAATTAATGGAGTTTTAAAAGAACAAATGTGTCTACTAAACTTTGCTATATTTCATGTATGCCTAAGAAGAGAGAAACGAATACTTGTCATGACCGTGGAGCCTATTTAGTAACTGGCCCCGCACATTGATTAGATGATTAGTTTTGCGAAAGCTACTGCGATGAAGTTGGTTTTGCCTTGGGAATATTCCAAGGGACCTACTTAAGAAGCGTTTGAGTCAATGTTGAGTACCCAAGTAAGAGACGGAACTGTAGATGGCTGAGAAAGCTAAGGCAATGCTTAGTGACATAGAGTGATGAAGAGTTACATGGTAATTGTTGGTGGCCGTGCAAAGGAAACAAAGGTAGAAGAAGAAGAAGAAGGAGACTCCCCAAAACGGCAACAATGCAGTGTTGCTGCCCATTTCTCTGCCATGAAGTGTTAGCCAATGTTGGGAGGTGAATGGGGATTAAATAGACGTGGGGAGGAAGATTGATGATTTCAATGGAAGGTGGAGGGGTGTGGCAGCGTGCATTTGAAGGGTAGCAAAGTGAAGGAGCGCTCTGACAGCCCTATTACTGCCATGATGATCCTTCTCTTGAAGAATAGCAGTAGAACTCTATGAGCAGAACCTCCTCTCTCTGCCTTTATGATGCACACAGATGTGAACCAGGGGGGATTCAGAGAGAAGATTGACTACTGTTTCAACTGTCAGTTCATTTGCAGCCCCATACTTTCAATTCCATGTAGTCTACAGAGAAATGTGCAGTCCAGCACAGAACAAACCTTTTGGCTAGAATCTAGGAGGAATCGGAGCCTTAGAATTCAGAACTACGCCTCTAGTCTCACTTTTTTCAATCTATATTACGTGAGTAAGTGGCCAACATCTAGAAAAACCGTTGGTTTCTCATGGCATCGATCATTGAAACATGAAATGGCCAAACTTTTTCCCAAAGCATGAAGCTTTGGTTTGCTTGAATTAATCCCAGGAAAATCGGGTACATCTCACCCACAGTTTTCTATCCACGAATATTCCATGGACCTGAAGTCTCTCTCCAATTAGGCGCCAGGCGAAATGGCTAAAAACTTTATGAGTCGTCCTAATTTGATGGGTGCAGAACAGTATTGAAATTTCGAGTTATTGCAGCATAAAGTTCAGTCGCCTTCTAACAAGTTGTCATTATAAAAGTTGAAAGCCAAAAAGGCCAAAACAAAAGAAAAAGAAATATTATATTACAGTGAGCGAAATGCATCACATTGACAGCCTTCCGTGTATGATGGTCTTCTGATATGAGGCCTAATTGATAAACCAAGATTTACAGCATCAGTTTGAAGTAATCCCTGCCAATAACTCGATAAATCTTATAAGCCAAAAGACTACTAGAGACGTAGGCCACCCGTAGGCGGCCATGGGAGGTCATGATCTGACATCTGATAATTGTGGCTGTAAAACCAGGCACATGGGCCGGCCACTTTAGGCCATTGGAGCTCTACATCTTCAATGGGCAGAAAGGGATGAAGGGGACGCATGATCCCCAATAGTGAAGAGGAAAGTAGCCGCAATTGCCGTGAGCTTTTAAAGAAGAGCGCTATCTAGCTAGCCATCGATCAACTGTAAAGCATTGAGTTACCTCTTGGAGACTAGCCATCATGCCTCCATCCCCTTCTTTTTAGTTTCTTTGTTTTTTCCCCTTCTTTACTGGTTTTAGTGGTCATATTAATTTGATACTTGTATAAGTGGTTTTATTATCAGCACCAATTTAATTAGTACACATAAACTTTTTTTTGTGTTTGCTTCATAAAAGATAAGAAAAAACGTACAAAATCCCGACTAATGTTTCATGTCATTTACACTGTTTAAGTCTCCTCATGAAATTAAGTCAAGTGTTGTTCACATATTTTGAATGATATAGATGTACGTTACCTTTTTTTTTATTGGGGTTAATGCGACTTAGATTTTTCGTTTAAAGTGCTTCTAGAAGTCTGCTAATCTCCCGTCAAAGTCCGAAGGTTTGTTTTTTCCCCTTATTCTGGAATAGAAAAAGGCAAAGAAAAATTATAAATTAAAATAAGAGTTAGTGTTATTTTCCTACGTTGGGAATAAAGAGAAAACTTTCCAATTAGGTGGCCGTTGACAAGAAATATGGCGAGAGACCACGCCCTCATCGGCAACGCGCTTGAAGACTTAGCCCCATCCCATCATCGTAACACGATCCATTGAGCCACGTTGAGGTTCCTGGGCTCGGGTCACTGACCGCCCTGCCCGAGCCCATTGAGCCAAGCCCACTGAGCCTGTCAGACTAAGCCGCCCGAGCCTAGGCCTACTAGGCTCGTCCGACCCCACCACGTTGACAACGAGACGTCACCATTCCCAGTAGCCGTTGACCGTAAGTTCTGTCTTTACCTATTACGTGTTGTGGCCTCAGCCCTTGTTCTAATCTTTAAAAAAAAAAGGAAAAAAAAAAAGAAAAAAAAAAAAAAGGAGAGCACTCAGTGGGACCCGGGAACCTGGCAAAGCTGATTGGTACCCGGATCACACGGTTTTGACTCCGCTTCCTCTCCTGGTCCAAACCAGCGAACTTGGACTTCTTCTGGGCCACCGCCTTTTATACTTAATTTCACAGAAGGGGTTCTCATATTTGAATTTTCTGATACCCGCCATACTCTCAAACAAGTCAAGTAGCAATTTTTTTTTTTTTGAAAAGGATATTAGAAAAAAAAAATCAAAGCGTGAAATAACCATAAGATTGACTTGTTAATGTAGGGTCAAGTCTGTGTTGCATCTCATAAGTTGGCATAAGTATTTAAAGCTTCTCCCAACACAAGCAGGTTATGAAAGAAATGAATGTTATTTCATCATCATCGCAGGTGAAATGACATAATACTCAAGTTGCTTTCAAAGTTCGCTAAGAAAACCCTAAAACTTGAAGTGATCTTCTCAAATAGAAAGTAGAAGTTGGCCTTTATAAATGTGCTTAAATTGCCTTTCATAGAATTTAGCGCAGTTGTTGTTAACGTTAAATAATCGTCGATATAAAAGAGAGAAAAAATTTCCTTTTGTTTTCTTCATTAAGCAAAAGAAAAAGGAAAAAAGAAACATGATATTTCTAAATTGAATCAAACGCTTAGATGTCATCAATCAAACACGTACTTAGGGCCTAACCATTTGAACCGACCAAGTCATCAGGTTGATTGGGTCGGGTCAGTGCAACGGGCCCCATATGTGGACGAGGGCAATTAGGGAACTAAAAATATAAGCTGTCCTGTCCCCGTCGTCTGGTCGACTCCGTGTAAATCACCGTCAACGTTTCCCAATTTGTTGTGGAATAGGGATATTAATTGATGAGGAGGTTTTACCTAACCCACTGGACGAGGGTCCCTTCCCTTGTGGCTACTAGCACAAAAGATGCAATGCAAGAAGAAAAACATAGAATCTTCTCCAAATGTTCGTTTTCCTTTCACATATACTTTTTCTTTTCCAGCAGTCAATTGTTATCAACACGGGAAAGGAAGTCAATTTACCAATGCAAAAGTTCAGACTTAGAGTGCTATATATATATATATTCTGCTAGCAAGGCAAAGAATTTTGGCTTAAAATCGAATGAACTGACGATTCATGCGATGAGGATGAAGGGTAAAGAGATTGAAGCACGACAACTACAATGTAAAAGCAACAAATAAATAGAATGCGACGCAAGAGTTTCGCAGATAGATGGAAGGATGCCACATCTTCGTGAATTGACATAAAGAAGAGAAGAGCATTGTTTGGCTCCATGACAACTTAATCTTCCATTGCTACACGCAACATATGTGTGGAAGACGGGATGCTTTGTGGGTGCCACTCAATGCAACTCGCTCCATTTCTTCCACGTTCTTCGCCAACGCCGTCAAAGGCGAGCGAGTCGCAAGAAACTGAGGAAAGAATCCGAGGCTTCTATCGTCACCGCGGCTGCTACCGTTATCGGTCAAGCTTTGATTGTGCTGTATTATATTATTTGCAAATAACTCATGACTCCAACTCGATCGAAAGATGATTGGGTCACTACATCGGTAAGTTGACTCGTTGACTTAGTCGAATATTTAATTAACCAAAATGTACTGAATCGGGCGAGTCAGGGACGAGCTGGGCCAACCTTGACTCATGGCCGGATTTGTTGGCAACTTAACTTGCGAGTCATCCTGCCATGTTTGGATCTTATATCAGATCTGCATTATACCAGGAACTGGGTCTTCTAGTCACTTTTTCAACCGATTGGATATATAATCGAATATGTATGTATGTATGTATATATATAAGATTTTTGCGGAAACTTCCCATTTCCAATATTGTATTTTTGTTTCCTAGAGCGAAATATCAAAGGGTACATGCAGTGCAGTCCAGAGAGAAGTGTCTTTGTCTTATCTAACCCAATCAACTTGGTGTAGAAAATTCTCTCATTTCCAGATCCAGTTCAGCAATATGAACATCGCCAACATTTCAAAAGCTAGAAAGAAACAATCCTGATAACGTATTTTATAAGTTATGTGCTCACAACCAAAACTTAATTTGTATATGGATCTGAAAAAACGGATGTCATTCCTTGTGTCCGAACCAAAATTGAATAAGTAATAAAGTTGATCCGATCAATCGTTTGTATCCAGCAGACCAATGAAGTTTCCGAGACCATGCACAAAACAAACGTGTTTCGAGACATAATCAAGATATGTCCCATTGAGGAACTGTCTGTTTCCTAAAGAATCCAACTATTTTGAAAATTTTCTGTTTTCATGGCGGTTAAATGAAGACAAAATTATTTTTGTATAGACCCACCAAAAAAAAAAACGAAAAATAAAACATCGTTCGGTAACCAAATCACCAGAAAGATTTTAGAAAAATACTTTTATAAGAAAGAGGCCTCTTATTTACGCCACCTCAAACACTGTTCGTTTCAAAATGGTCATACCAACATTTCAAGCCTCAATTTTGAGAAAACAAGAAAGGATGTTTTCCGGAAAAAATTTCACAAGGGAAAAAGTTTTCTCGTGTAATTAAGAATATGTTGAGATTTTATGAAAATATTGAGCCATGTTTATGACGCAAGTCACATGGATGCGCAATGGTTGGTAGGAAGTTGCAGGGTTGTTGACACGTTTAGAAATTTAATCAATGCACAGGTCATGTTTGGACGCAGAAAAACATTTATAGTTGACGGAAAAGCTGGTGTGGGAAACCAACGCTTATCAAGGGAAAAAAGTTGCACCACTGCAAAAGTATAAGAGTTATATATATATATATATATATATATATATATATATATATATATATATATGTCACTTTCCAGTTACCACATTCCACCTACTTGATCTTTAATGAGACAATGGGGGAGTTATTCTTTAGGGTAGCAGGTCAATTTCTGGGCATTTATGAGATACGTTTAGTTTTTTCTACAACGCCACAGTAATTTTTGTTTTACCGAACTTCACTGAACTTTGGATTCACGGAAGGGAAGAGATGGTAGACGGCCGGCAGCAAGCAACATCGCGGTAAGTGAAAAGGCAGTTGTTTGAAAGTTGTGGAATTTGAAGGAAGTGGCTCAGAACAGACTAAAAGGAAAGCACAGACAATCTTAGAAAAAGAGAAAAGGGTTTCTCGGTGACTCGTTAAAAAGTTCGACGATTTTGTTTCTTCTGTCATCCAAATCGAGCTTCAAATGCTGAATCAGAATCCACTTAAGGTTCAGATGCCATGGTTATTTTGAGTTTTTATTTTTTACTGTGGGAATCATTTCAATTTCAATTGGTGAATGGTGAGGGACGACATGACACTACTAACTAAAGATGGATCCACAAGAACTGCGATGAATTTCCTAAAGAGTTTTAACTTTTTCTCACCTGTCAAGCTTTTAATTTTTTTTTTCCCAATGTTTAGGTGCCCGTTTGAAGTTAGGCCAAGAGGGGCAGGTGTGGTTTGAAAATGTTCAAACGAAAAGAAAATGGACTACAAAACGAAAGACGACCGCCGCCTGGGCCCTCACCACCTTGGCGGGGGACGACCATCATCCTTTTTCTTCCCATCATTCTTTCCGGGAAACACCACTGCCAACGCACTCAGCTTCCGAAGAAACCTCCACTACGAGAATTTCCCACCATTTGATCTTTTGAGCGCTCTCCCTTATCGGTGCTTTTGTACGTGAGTGTCGATAAAAGATGGTGGTTCTCTGAGGGGGAGAGAGAGAGAGAGAGAGAGAGAGAGAGAGGTGCTTCAGTCCACAAATAGATTGATGGGGTTGTAATTCTCTCTAGAAACAGAGAACTGGTATCACAATTTTCTCTAGAAACAGAGGGTCAGAGGAGGTAGTTGCGCATTAGATTCTGAGGGTTCTGGCTGTTTGTTTCCCCTTTTGCTGCTTGATGGGGAATTGCTGCGGTGGGTTGAGGTCTTACCTGTGCTGTGAACCTTCTGACCCAAGATCAGGTGTGCCCATTTTCCTGTTTCCCATTTGCCTCTTCTTCATTTTCATTTTCATTCTCCTGAGGTATTGAAGCTTCGCTTTACGGATATTCTTGGTCGGTCTGTAAGCTTGTTAGAAATAAGTTCTCTTGATCCGTTTTCTTCTTTTCTCTTTCTCTAATCTGTTGATCTTTTTTCTTTCTGTTGTTTTTGTCCGTGATTTCCGAACGTGCTTTGAATTTAATGTTGTGATTTCCCCCCGTCACATGACTTCGATTAGTTGCTGAGTCGATAGCGAGGGTCTTAGTTGCTTAGCAACAAGAAGGTCGTTCATGTTTGAGTTCCTTTTCCCCTGAATATGGAAACAAAGATGTTGAGGTTTAGCCGTCAGTATTAACCGTTACGTGACCATCCTTTATAACTTGGGTTTTTTTTTTTTTTTTCTTTCTCTATCTATGAAGGTTCATCGTTGCAGAGTTGCCATGCCAATGAGATTTATATGCATAGTTGGAATCAAATATGAGAAACTTTTTTTTTTTTTTTTAATTAATGGCCTCTACTTCCACTTATCTTACGAGTCTACTGTTTTTCTCCATGTGTTTCTCGTTGCAGAGTCTTCCAAAATTCAGAACTCAGCGCAGGAGACAGAAGATAAATTTGAGAACTTCCACATCAATGCAAAAGAAGTTGAAGACCTGAGAGGGAATTCAGCTGCTAACCCTTTGGTAGTGTTCACGTTCACTGAGCTGAAGACAATCACAGAAAATTTTAAGAAGGATCGCGTTTTAGGTGGGGGTGGATTCGGTAGTGTTTATAGGGGATATATCCCAAAGGATCTGAGGCCGGGATTGGAGCCTCTGGAGGTTGCTGTCAAGGTTCATGATGGGGAGAAGAGCTTTCAGGGTCACAGAGAATGGCTGGTATTTTCCTTGTCTTCTAAATTTCAGTTTCCTTTGAAATATTTTGTCTTTAGTTGCTCATTTATTTCTTGGGAGTTTGCAGGCGGAGGTCATTTATTTGGGGAAATTTTCACATCCAAATTTGGTGAAACTTGTGGGATATTGCTGTGAAGAAGATAATAAAGTTCTGGTTTACGAGTATATGGCTGGTCGTAGCGTGGAAAACCACTTATTTTCCAGTAATGTCTCTCATCCCTTCTTATATTTGTGTCAACTTTTTATTGTTTCAATAGTTCCGATTTGTCTTTTCAAGATCAGAATGTTAGGACTTGTCTCTCAGAGAATTTATTCTTCCCAGAATCTAGGGGCATTTTTTGACTGCAGAGTTGTCTGTCGCTTTATACTGAATACCGTTAGAAAGATAATGCTAGTTTCAGGTTATTATGGTTGCCTACTTTTCTGCATACTCTAAGTATTTTGTTTAACAATTCCAATTCGTATTTATAAAGCTAAGTTGAGGTGATCATGAGCATTCCACAGTTTATAGCACAAGGCTTCTTTCTTTAGCTGCCAAGCTAATCTCAACTGCTGACATGCTGAAGCACCTGTGCTGTGTATGAACTGCAGGAGTTTCGAACGCTTCTCTTCTATGCTATTGACCACTTGTGTGATGATTGCAGAAATTTTGCTTCCACTTTCCTGGGCGGTTAGGATGAAGATTGCTTTAGGTGCGGCTAAAGGACTGGCTTATCTCCATGAATCTGAGAAACCAATTATTTATCGAGATTTTAAGACATCCAATATCTTGCTAGACACGGTCAGTGATTTTATCTTTTCCTGTTCTCTGAAATCAATTTTCATGAATTAGAAAGTTCATGTTGTTAAAAGCATTATGTTGCTATCTCAGGAGTACAACGCAAAGCTATCTGACTTTGGACTTGCAAAAGATGGGCCTGTTGGGGATAAATCCCACGTTTCTACTCGAGTTATGGGCACCTATGGTTATGCTGCTCCAGAGTATATGATGACAGGTAATACAATATTACAAGATTTTATACTCTGTTAGTTTAAGCATTGAAAACCGAGGGTGTTACAAGACCTCTCTAGCATCTTCGTTAATCTTCTTAATCTTTATGGAGGGGTGTGTCTATGTGTCTATGTTTGTAAGAAGAATTTCTGATTTTTTTCATCAAAAAATGCAAGAGTATAGGCAAACTAACAATTTCGCCAAAGCACAGAAATAGTACCTCTTAATGTGGTTTGAGTTCTGTAATCCATCTGAAGCCAACCAACAAGACCCTCAGTGCAGTGGCTTTTCTTAAATGTTTGTTTTCCATCTAGCAGGAGTCTTATTCATGAATCCTCATTTCGTTGAAAGTTTTCTTTTACCCTGGAGGGGGAGGGAACAGTAAAGTGGAAAGTTGTACTCTTCTCTGCGAACAAAAAAGAAAAAGGGGTTCCTATAAACTATCCAATATCAGACTTCTAATTGCTAACTTTTTGAAAACCAATTAGTTCCTTGAAGGTGCTCTGCTCATTCGTGAAAGATAGTTTGTTTGAGAAGCAGGTCGCTGTTTTTTACCAACCACAGTCGAACCATCTCAGTGTTTGGGCATGCTGTAAAAAGGAAGGAAACTGATGAATGCATGTTGTCGTGCAGGCCATCTTACGGCAAGAAGCGACGTTTACAGCTTCGGCGTGGTTCTCTTGGAACTGCTCACGGGCAGAAGGTCGCTTGACAAGAGTAGGCCGCACAAGGAGCACCATTTGATCGATTGGGCCCGTCCTTTGTTGAGAGAGAGAAGGCGGCTTCTCAGCATCATGGACCCAAGACTGGAGGGCAATTTTCCCATCAGAAGTGCGCAGAAAGCGGCAATCCTGGCCTACCACTGCTTGAATCAGAACCCCAAGGCCCGGCCATTGATGAGGGACGTCGTCGACTCCTTAGAACCCCTCCAAGTTACATCAGAGATCCCAACTGCTGCTGCTGCTCCTCCTCCTAAGGAACTCGAAGTGCCTGTGCAAGAAGCTTTGGTTCGCTGATCTCAAATACCAAGTCAGAGTACTTACTTTTATATTGGGAATGGATCTTACGACAGCGCTAGAGAGGGAGGGAGAGCATGCTTTAATGGGTGTTCTTCATTCAGCAATGCATGTTTGTGTTTGTATGAATATGAAATTAATTTTATTTATTTTTCTCAACTATACAAAGCTTGGGAAATTGATTTGAAACAAGTTCTCTCATATAATTACATATACCATTGTACATACCCTTTTAAAGGTGACACTAAATGCTTTATAATTGATTCACATAGTTTTTATATATATCTACTCACCATTCAAGCGAGCGAGCCTGACTGTTCCTATGTTCTCCCAAGAAAGAAATTGGTCGAATTACGTTCCAAAAAATTGTTCAAATCGAAGAAAGGGTGGACGCCCTTGATCTTTCTTCCACTTAAAAACGGTAAGGACTTCAAAGAAAAAGAGAAGAGGGGCCTTCATGGTTGTGGTCCAGCACAGACTCCATGGACGGCTGGGAGCTAAGTTTGACATGTTTCATTCCATGATTCGATCTAGTGGCAAGATTTCGATCTAACTGCCAACTAAGAGCCAGTTTGTTGAGTTAGATGGTAGACTTTTGTTTCAGGCTTCAGCCATTAATGTGCTGGCCAGGAACTTGAAGCGGATGGGAACAAATGGGGATGAAAATGGGGCCAGATCCGCGGCAGCCATTGTTGTCAAATTTAGCTGCAGTACTGAATGTGATTTTGAATGAATTCGGCAGTCTTTGGTCCAATTCGTTCGCAGCTCCATCTGGAGAGATGCCTACAATTGACCAGAACGGATGATCTGGGCCGATGCATCTACAATGCCTGGCAACCTTTTTTTGTCCTCCACCGCTAAACTATCAATCCGGAAAGGACGTCGGAAATTGAATGGCGTTGCTGTCACGGTGGAACTATATATTGCCGACGCATTAAATAAGATGCCAATCTTTTTTTTTTATAAGAGAAAAAACACCACTAATCATGGTCGCTCTTAAAATTTGGCATCTTCGCACTTGTTAAATTGGTTCATGAAATTAAAAATGTCTGCTAACGAGTGTGCGCATACCCACATCATCGGCATAAACGGAGGCTGTTGTTAATGTAAAAAAGCCAATTTAGTTTATCACTATCGGGCCACCAAAAGATCTGCGGACACCTATTAATTTCATCAAATAAGGGTGATCTTAGGCTGTGTGATTTTCCACTGCTAAGAGAAGGAAGAAAAACTTGTCCAATTCGTAATGACGTAGGGAAGAGATTGTAATCTAGGCTTGAGAGAATATAAATTATATAATTGATAATAATTAAAAAGATATATGCATTGGTATATTAATAACTAGACTTAGATATACGTGTATGATATTAATTATTTATGATTGTGTTTTAAAACTAGTTCTTAATCCTCATAATTTGTGAATTAACAATTTGCAGTCGTCCAAACACGTTGCAACTTTTGTCATCAATTTAAATCATGCTCCAACCCTATTGCAAAGTAGTTGAGGTGACTCTTGCTATTAAAAAGGACTATTAGAGGCCGGCTACTCAATTCAGATCCTTCTCTTCAAATTTCTTGTGATCTCCCATTTCCGTGCGTGCCTACAAAATTTGAGGAGTTTGATCAAATTCACTAAGAGTGTGTTTGTTTAATCGCAGATCCGAGATCTACCATGATCTGAGATTATCAAGATCTCAAATTCCTGGAATTAGTAAGATTCTCTATTTGTTTAAATTGAAAATCTTACAACGCAAACCCTTTAATATGGCCTCAGATATAAGATCCGAGGCTCGGTGTTTGCATTTTTATGAAAATGGTTTTTTCTATAAGCTTGGTCTACTCCATCGGTTCATGTCAAAGAATTATGCCTTCCTCATATGGGTCCGCATCAATCAGAAGAATTAAATGATGGCGAACTCTGTGGATGATGTGACTGGTCACTCTGTGGTGGTTCATATAGTCAACTAAGAGAAATGATATGCTACATAGGAACAAGATGCTTTCTACCCAAATTCTTATGATGTGCGTCTAAGATATTCCGCAAGATCGTTTGTGATCTTATATTTAGGTTCATGTTCTTTCAATTTTTTTTGTCAAGCCTCGAGCAATATATGTAAGATTTAATGCATGTATATGTGTAATAATTAGCCTTTTATGTGAACAGAAAGGTGCCAATTATTAAGGTTTATGTACATTGATAGAAGCTAGGCAGGCACGTTGCAATATTTTTAGTGTGGCATGATAGTGTTGCCAACAATGTTGTCACAGGATCTTCCCAACCTTCAAGAACGGAGGATATCGATCTGCAAACAAGGCTAGCCTCGGGGAAGCGAGTCCCCAAAGACTTGGTAGACCAAGTTGTACTGGCCCATGGTTGCAGGTGGCTCCTCCCCAGAGCCAGCACCGTTGGCATCTGCAGAACTTGGAGGTGGATGATTGTGGTTCCCAGTATACACAACTTTCACAAGTGAGTCAGAAGTTTTCCACTCCACCTGTTTCTTTGCTTCACAGTTGCTTCTCTGGCACCTGAAATAGCTCCTGTGGATGCCCAAAGAAATTTGAACAATGAAAAGAAATCTGACTAATTTGTAGTTGGTAGTTTCTCATCAAGAAAGAATGTCCCCATAAGTTGAATTATATAAAGTACAATAATCTCATAGATATATTGGGTTTTGTCCTGTGAGGCGTGGTGGTGGAGGCTCACCTCATCATTATAAAAAAGTTGATGAAAATGTTTGGGAAACATGAAACTGCAAATATCTAATGAGATCATTTGACGAATACAAGCAGAGATATGTAATTTGATTTGGTTGCCAATGGTTGATAGACAAGGATTTTTTTCTTTAAAATCCTCAATAAATTGATTAGAAGATTCTCGCACAACAAAGATGACATAATTTGTGCTTTTGCCAAGCCCTTAGTAAAGGAGATAGAAAGACAACAACAACGGTCTAGAAACCAGCTGCTTCCCGAGGAAGAACAGCTAATTAACAGCTTTGAGTCTTTTTAACACGACGCAGAAACAGTGTTTTAATTTCCTTTGACAAAAAAAGGTTGGGTGGTAGAAATTGCGTTAAGTGTATCGACACAGCCACCAATTGTTTAGAAAGTTAGCAATAGTTGCTTAACAAAATGAAGAAGTAGCCCCTTTCTCAAAATATCAACAAAGAAAGCACGCATCGTAACGCAGTGGATGATTAAGTAGATTCAGAACCAAAGTTTTCCATCTTTCGTTGTATGTAAAACACAGTCTCAAACTACTTCTTTGTCCAACACCAAACAAAATTTTGAGAAACTTGGGTAAATCGATGCCCCCCTTAACATCACATGATAATGGAAAAATCGATCGATTGAACCAAGATAGAGAAACTAAGAGAAAGAGGAAAGGCCCCTTCTGCACTTCTTTGGTTGAATCATGATTTTCGTGTGTGACTTCCTCTAACCTAGTGACCCACAAATTGCTGTGGCAGCCAAGTGGCAGATTATGCGTAAGCTTTCTGCTAGCTACTTTAGGAAGACCATATTCGCAGTCTCCAGCCTTTCCGCTTTTCCTGCTTATTTTTCCTCTTTGTTCAAGAATATTATAGTGTTCATATGTTCACCTGTTCATGGAGATCTTTTTGATGAACTTTTGGCCATACTTCCTCCATGTGTATCCATCTGCTGGTGGCGCTGGCCCCTGCGGATCTGCTTGCGCCATTGTATCGATCGCTTCTGCGTTATCCTCATCAGTCACCCTGCAAATCAAACTAATGCCTTTAATACTCAACGCTCTTTCTACAAAGGCCACCGGATAAATTAACATGAGGAATTAATGGGTACTCCTCCACAGAAGATTTAAGGGAAGGGAGACATACATAGATCATAAGCATACATGCATGTTTATAAGCATAGCTAAAACAAGGCGACATACATACGCTCTCATTCACAAGAATGAAGCAGAAGCAAGCAACAAACTGACAAGAGAGAGAGAGAGAGAGAGAAGAAGAAGAACACGTACTGCCCTTCATAGTAAGCTGCAGGAAAGTCTGCCATGGTGCCCCTCTCCAAGAGCAGGAGAGAGGGAGAGAGAGATGAAATAGGAAAATAACTATGTAGGCAGTGGGCAGAGGTGCTATCTCTGTCTCTCTGTGGTTGGCTCGGTGGCTGGTACTAGCAAGATAAAGATGGTGTGTCTTCTCTGTTCATCGCAGAATTTTGCTCCATAATTTATCAAATAGTTTAGTGAACCTTTGCTTTTCATGATTCTCAGGCCTGAGAACGTGCGGGGTTAGCTCCGAGGCTTTGGTGCTTATCCCTTACTACCGCCCATGTGGGTGGGCTGACGTCCTCTCCTCGACGTCATGCCCCCATCAACGTCGGGCCACCATCGGCGGAGTGGCCCGTCTTCTTCAAAATTTATCCCTCAATTGCACAGTCGTGATCGATTGGTAGTAGAATCAAAAGCAGCGTTGCTCCACCAGCCATCGATCGCCACTACAATTGGTTGTCAAAATCAACAAAAATCGACCGTCTCCGTCGCGATGCCGAGCGGGACCGTTTACATGACCGGTGAATTAAGCCGATCGATCTGCCGGCAATGAACTTTAAATTTCTCCACCACCCGAAGCTGTCGACAATTCTGTGTTTTAACTTTTCCTGGTAATTTGGACTGAAACAAACATGCGTTGCCCTCATTATACTTTGGCCCTTAAATTCCTACAGACCCATATCAGAAATTTTCTTTTGGTGGCCTTGGATTTTATTCTTGATCGTTTGAGGAGTTCATATAATATTTAGAGGGTGGCTGGATAACACTCTTATCTAAACCCATTTTGTAAAAACTTGGTTTTATTAAAACCAAGTTCTTTAGACGTGGTTCGTTTATTTACGTGACACAACCCAAACCTGGTTTTCTGATGAAGAACATGAACAAAATCAGGTTTTTCGCTCCATTTATAAAACCAAGTTTTGTTAAAATTTTGTTTTCTTTAAACCCAATGTTAATGGCATCCAAACACCCCAACCTATTTTTGAAGACAATTCGCCTCCAAAAACCTGGTTTTGCATGGATATATCATCCAATTACCCTCAGCTTTTCTGAAATCACGACGTCTCATTCTAATTTATATAGAAGTAGTGGGATTACTTGGCTTACTATATGAAAATTTCCCACTTTATGCCATTTTCGTCTTTCAGATGAGAATAGAGGAAGGCCTCAAACATCAATTTTCTCACTGGATAACTTTTAGGTGCACACACACACAGACATTAATACTGAATCCAAGATAAACAAGTGGATATCACTTAACTGCGTTTGGATATACGTCACTGAGTATTTTATTTCATTAGTTAGGTGTTTCTAAATCTACATGAATTTGAAATGAATTCAGTAGGATCCATATTCATATTTCGTATGAAAGGTGTCATTCATCCTCTAGATGAAGGAATTTTTTGATGTCATATAATAGAAAGGGATCGTTTGCTAATGAGAATAAGAGTAAAACTGTTCTAAATTTGCCCTAAGTATAGAGGAAGTTTTATGAAACACTGTAAGATAGCATTCCATGAATCTTCTCAAGCGGCAAATTAATCAGAAAACAGTTTGTTACTGTTCTAATTGCTAAATAGCTGCAAGGTATGCCCTTGTCGTTTATGATAGAATTGATATAACTATTGAGAGATAAAGTAAGGTTTCCCTTCGCGGTAAACTTTTCACCTTCATTATGCAAAAGGGCACGACTCCCTGTCAATTCCTTGAAAACGTATACAACTTAGTGCTTCAATCGACAATATTGGTTTAGAAACTTTAAAAGGAAAAATGATAGCAAGACTTGAAGTTGAAACCAAAGGCAAAAACTTCACTCTTAACATATAACTTTCTTTTTCTAATGAATGACGATTCTAGTGAATGACATAATTGCGATCGATGTTCAAACAGTCAAACCTACTGGTCTTGAGAGAGATCTTATACTTCTCTTTTTGAGATTTTATTGTTTCATATATAGGCATTGCTTTGAGAAAGGCGTGGATTCTATCCTTTCAATATGCTTGTATATCCAAATAAATGGAGAGAGAGAGAGAGAGAGAGAGAGAGAGAGCCGATAAAATGGGAATATATTTAACAAAATTTGGGGACAAGAAGTCCCCTAAATACAGAAGCAATCCGCAAAAAACACACCGCAAAAACACACACAGGAAAAGGAAATATACAATACAATACACAAAGAAGAAGAGAGAAGAGGAAAGACGAAGCGGCACAGTCACCCAACCGCAGTCCTGCAACGGCGCTTTAACCGAATGGCAAACTGAACATCCCCCTGCACAAGACGAGCAACAGAATCTGACGAAGAGAAGGAGCCCCTGAAGACCCTGTTGTTGCGCTCCACCCAAATGCGCCACCAAGCTGAAATGAGCCACGGCCTC